>JAQNBH010000014.1:12829918-12894918 GCA_028752905.1 Cladorhizidae sp. MBARI D1340-BT2 | reverse complement strand
TCACCCCCTTTCACACCTGTGTCAGTATGGACTTATGCGTGCCTACCTATTGTTAGTATAGTTGGCTTTGGCCAGTGTATGTATGTATGTGTGTGCAGTCATGTGCTGGCTGGCAGGGTATTTAAACCCTGACAGCCAATCCTTGTGGCAGTCTTGTTCTAAGTCGTAGCTTGTCATCAATTATATTAACAAACCTAAATTTCTCTGGTTATAGTTGAGGCTAGGTTACTGAGAGCTAGACTCTGGTGGCAGCAATAATAGCTTACACCATTGTGGAGGGATAGCCAGAGCTGGACCCCCACACGTGGTGGCAGCGGTGCCAGTTGAGTTGTACAAGAACAACTACTGAAGAACTCATCAGGCCATCAAATACTTCGTTGCTCAGGCGAGTTACCGAATATTTAACTGTTTTAATTCTCTATTATCCTAGTGATGGACGCTCCCAAGTACTATAACACCAGATCCACTACTCATCAGCCCACGCCGGACCACGACTCAGAGATCGACGACGCCAGGGCTGGGAACGACATAGTGCTGGAGCACTCCTCATTCTCGCTGTCTACTGTAACAGCGCCTCACAGAGACCCCATGGACATCTTGTCCCAGGCGGTGGCGGCGTTGGTCGCATCGACGGCGGAGGAAAAGAAGGCCAGGTTGGAGAGAGAGGAAGATACGAGAGGGAGACGAGAGTTTGAGGATACACGACTCCGATGTTGGGAAAATGCAGAGACAGATCGACAGGCCAGACTTATTAAGCTGGAAAGTGATCAAGCCGAAAGGGAGAAGGCTGCAAAGGAAGCCTCTGAGAAGGAGGCGGAAGCTAGGGAAGCGGCAAGACAGGCTGACCTAGTCGCCAGAAAGCAGAATTCTATCATTCAATCGATGCAGAAGTTGGATGACCATTCAGACCCAGAATCCTACCTAGCTGCATTCGAACTGTCAATGGCTGAGGGGAGGTTTGCAGAAGAGGAATGGATCAGGATTCTAAGGAAGCTTCTATCTGGAAAGGCGCTCTCAACCTTTCAGGAGCTAGGCGTAACTTCGCCGACACCTTACCAGTCGATGAAAACGACTCTATTAGAACGACTCGGCTTCACAGAGGAAAAGTCCAGACGAACTGTATGGAGAAGCCACCCAGGCGATTACCAGTCTCCACGGGATCATCTCGCTCTTATAGTGAAGGGCATACAAAGATTGGCAAACCATGTCGAAACCAAGGAAGACCACATGTTCGAACAATTTCGAGGTGTCCTGGCCTTATATTATTCAGCGGAAGTGTGCCACGCCCTATGGAAGAAGGAATACTGCACGCTACAGGAGATGGTGGACGAGCTAGAAGCCATCTGGGAGTCCAAGTCAGCAGTAGACAAGACCTGAATGCACAAGTTTCCAGCGGAGCCACCCCAAGGAGCGAGGCGGAGTCACGATATATGGACCAGGCCCAAAGAAGGATCACCTACTGGTGGAGAAGGTGGGTACCCTAATAGGGCTGGGGGTGGGGGTAAGCCTACCTGGTATGGTCAGGATGGTCAAAGGTCTCCCGGGGCAGGGAACCAGGGGGCCCAATTCCTGTCTAGGACAATTGTTTGTTTTGGATGTGGGAAGCCAGGCCACATTAGGAGGGAATGCCCAGAGCCCACACCTAAGCTGGCAAGGATCCAATCAGACCCTGAGACTGATGAATGCCCAGACGTGAAGATAGCGGGTAGCATTAGTGGCAGACCCTGCAAATGTATTCTCGATACAGGGGCTAATAGAACAGCTGTACCTGCCCATATGATCAAACCCCACCAATACACAGGCAGACAAGGGGAGGCCATGTTGGCTAACCATGCTGTTCATAGCCTTAAGACTGCCAAGGTGGACATTACTGTGCAGAGGGTGACTAAGTCTCTTGAGGTTTTTGTTATCACAGCAGAGGCAGATAATGTCCTTCTAGGTAGGGATCACCCATGGGTAAAGTCATGGATTGCTCAACGACCCTTACCCCATGATGACCCTGTTCCGATGGCTGCCATCACCAGGGCTCAGAGCCAGGTGCTAAAGAATGAACAGGCAGCTAACATAATGGCAGACAAGCAGGATGGTGCCAGGCCTAAGCAGCTGCCAATCCCTAGGTCCAATGTAAAGAAGCCTAAGTCCAAAACCCCTATTGTTAACAACTCTGTACCTGATTTGGAGGCAGAGTTGGAGGACATTCCTGAGTTAGAGGAACCAAGCTCCATTACCAGCCCTCTGGTAGAGGAAGGAGTCAGCAGTGAAAGCACTATGTGGGAGGAAGGGTATAGGGGAGAGGATGAGGCAGAAGAAGTCTCTCCAGTTTTGGTTTCGGAAGTAAACCTTCAAGGGCTAGAGGGAGGTCAGTACATCGATCAGCCACTTCCTACCTTGACCAAAGGTGGGGAGGAGGTCGATAGGCTCATAGCTCAGCAGCAGGAGGATGGTAGCCTGACTGAATGGAGGAAGAGAGCAGAGAGTGGAAAGGACGGATATGTATTTAAGGATGGAGTATTGGTCCATATTAAGTTAAGTGCCCTTGGGAAGGAGAGGACCAGGATAGCAGTCCCCTCTTGCAGGCGCCGTGAAATCTTAGACGTGGGACATAGGGGCCTCGCAGGGGGACACTTTTCCCATAATAAGATGGCAGCCACAGTAACCCAACATTTTACCTGGCCAGGACTTAAGAAGGATGCCAGGACCTATTGCAGTGCTTGCCCAGAGTGCCAGAAGGCGGGTAGGCAGCTAAGGCCTAGGGTTCCCCTTACCATAACTCCTATAATAAGTGTCCCTTACCAGAGGTTAGCTTGCGACCTAGTAGGACCACTGACCCGTACCAAATCGGGATATCGGTACATACTCACAGTCATGTGCTTAGGCACTAGGTATCCTTATGCCATTCCACTAAAGAAGGTGGATGCCATTACAGTGGCTGAGGGATTAATGGAGGTGATTGCCCATACTGGCATCCCGCTAGAATTACTCTCTGACCAAGGCACGGTTTTTATTGGGAAAGTTACATCAGAATTATGCCGCCTTCTAAATATCCACAAGTTAAGGACAACAGCCTACCACCCACAGACTAATGGGATACTTGAGCGCTGGCACTCTTGTTTAAAGGGTATGCTGAGGAAAGTGGCTGATAGTGGGGAGGGCTGGGACAGATTGTTAAAGTATTGCCTTCTGGCATACAGAGCCACACCCCATGCTTCTACAGGGTTCTCACCATATGAGCTGGTACATGGTAGAACACTGAGGGGGCCCCTAGAGGCCATGAAAGAAGGATGGATCAGGGGAGACCTTAGCTTTGTTAGTGCCGTGGAGTGGGTTACAGAGCTTAGGGAAACCCTCACCCAACTTCACAAGGCTGCCTATGCCAATGAAGAGGATTTCAAAGAGAAATCTAAGGCAGCTTATGATGCCAGTGCCAAACCCAGAAGTTTCAATCCAGGAGACATGGTCCTTTGCCATACACCTGGGTTAACGGGCAAATTACATTCTATATGGGAGGGGCCATACGAGATTCTCGAGAAACTGTCAGACTGTAATTATAGGATAGCAGTTCCCGACAAGAGAGCTACCACCCTAATTGTCCACATAAACCGGTTGAAGGAGTGGAAGACACCTTCGGCTAACCTATTTAGAGTGGTTGTAGCAGATGAGAGCGAAGAAAGCTCTGGTCCAGTTGGCAAGGTAGTGATGGGTGACCCACAACTGTCAGAAGTACAGCAAGCACAGCTGCAATTTTTGTTAGAAGAGTTCGCAGACGTGGTCACACCAGATTTAGGTCTGATAAAGGGTGAAGAACACAAAATTGTAACAGGAGATGCCAAACCTATTAGGACTGTACCTTACCGGATAGCACCGGGCTGGAGGGCCATGCTTAAGGAAGAAGTGCAAACTTTAGTAAGGTTAGGAATACTTGTGCCCAGCAAGAGCCCATGGTCCTCGCCCATGGTGCCGGTTAGGAAGAAGGAAACAGGTGCCATAAGACTGTGCATCAACTACAGGAAGTTGAATCTGGTCACGGTAGCCGACCCGTACCAGATGCCCTTAGTTCAGAGTCTACTTGATAATGTTGCTGGTGCTGCGTGGTTAACGAAATTAGATATGAACAAGGGTTTTTATCAGGTGCCCTTGGCTGAAGGTAGCAGAGCGAAGTCCGCCTTTTGCACGCCCTGGGGGAAATTCGAGTTTACCAGGATGCCCTTTGGGCTGATGAATGCGCCGGCTACATTTCAGCACTGCATGCACGTCACCTTATGTCAGCAAGCTGACTTTAGCTCTACCTACATCGATGATGTTTTAGTTTACTCAGAAACGTGGGAAGACCATCTGGTCCACATTCGTAGGGTGTTATTAGCTCTTAGGGAAGCAGGGCTCACGGCCAAACCATCTAAGTGTGTTTGGGGAGCTAGGGCCTTAGAGTATTTAGGTCACAAAGTGGGGGAAGGCTGTGTAAGCGTGCCTGAGTCCAGAGTGAAAGTTCTGAGGGACTTTCACAAACCCAGTAATCAGAGGGGGATGAGGGCCTTCCTGGGGACCGCCGGGTACTGTCGGAGATTCATCCCTGACTTTGCCAGGTGGGCGGGTCCCCTATTTGACAGTCTTAAAAAGGGTGCCCCTAACTCCATCCAGTGGGATGAGGTGAAATTATCAGCCTTCCATTATCTTATTTCCACACTATGCCATGAGCACACGCTGACACTCCCCAGATCAGGTGACCAGATCGTCCTACATACCGACGCATCTCACCAAGGACTCGGAGCAGTGCTGTCGGTGAACCGAGATGGCGAAGAACGACCAGTAGCATACTTCTCAAAACGAATGACGGCAGCGGAGAAGAACTACAGTGCCTCTGAAATGGAGTGCCTGGCAGTGGTTAAGGCCATTGACCATTTTGCCATCCACCTGCTGGGGCAGCGGTTCACGGTCGTGACTGATCACCGCGCCCTGGTAGCCCTCCGAGATTCAGGCAGACTAAATGGACGCCTGATGAGGTGGGCGCTGGCACTCCAGGTTTACGACTTCACGGTAAAGTACCGCCCAGGAGTACACCACCAAAATGCCGACGGACTCTCACGACAGTGTTGGCCTGACGATCCGACCTGGGACGACGGAGAAACTGGTACAGTGCAGTCGGAGGCCCCTCCTCTATCTGAACTTCCACCGATGCAAGATCTCTCGCAAAGGAACATTGTGTCAGCTGGACTATGACATCCAGCTCAGGCGGGGGAGATGTCGAGGGCAGAACCCTCAACACCGGCCATGGCTGGCCTGGACTGACCCTTGGTCACAGACTCAGTAGAATACTTATTAATTATCCCATAATTATCATGCGTTACCACAGTTATCGTTGACACACACACAGTTACTAAATGAATGGTATGCTCACTTGTGTTTCATCTCTTATCACCCCCTTTCACACCTGTGTCAGTATGGACTTATGCGTGCCTACCTATTGTTAGTATAGTTGGCTTTGGCCAGTGTATGTATGTATGTGTGTGCAGTCATGTGCTGGCTGGCAGGGTATTTAAACCCTGACAGCCAATCCTTGTGGCAGTCTTGTTCTAAGTCGTAGCTTGTCATCAATTATATTAACAAACCTAAATTTCTCTGGTTATAGTTGAGGCTAGGTTACTGAGAGCTAGACTCTGGTGGCAGCAATAATAGCTTACACCATTGTGGAGGGATAGCCAGAGCTGGACCCCCACAATGCACCTTATATTGGCTGGTGGCCAAGATTGCCAGGTATGCAGTGATGGAAGATATGGCCACCCCGTTAGCTCCTAGGCAATTGGGCTACGCAATCAGTGTAATGTAGTAAGTAATCTTTGGTTTTCTTCAAGTTGGTATATAAATTCACATGAGGTCAGGTGACTAGTCAAAACAAACAAAAACTGTAATCCCATCACTTTCTCTTGTGCTGCTCACCATCATTTCTTTTCTGGGATGAACAAGACCATCACCTTGTCAGAAGGTGTGCCGAAGGGGACCTTCTCCACTCCCTTTTTGCCTGACCATCTACTGACACTGCTCACTTTTGTCAGCTGAGTTTTGCATGATGTATCTGCCCATTAGATCTGGTTGTCTTCGGATCTGGAGTGTTGTGCAGCTTGCTCCTACTGCATTTCTGCCTTTAGCTACTACCTCAGCCAATCTCATCAAATGTATTCTTCCATCCCACCTGTGGGCTCTACCAATATCTCAACTAGATGCTCTTCTGATATGGTCTCATTGCCATGACAAACCAGCCTCTGGCACTGCAGCCGGCACCCAGAAGGCCCGGGACACCTCAACAGTAACCACTATTGTGACCTCTCCCATGGATAATGCCCCAGATGACTCGACCCAAGCTCGTCTTTTTAGCCGTTTCAGCCAAGGAGTTAGATGTGTGGCTCCTTTTTCTCCATGGTATTGTGAAAGGATGATGAAATGATCAAGGTGGTTTTAATCCTTTGCTTGGGTTCCACTCTATATAGGCTCAGCTAAGCATAGAGTGGTGGATGCTAACTATCATCGTGCATACATCAATCACATTTTGTACAGGGCTCTGGCATTGGCACACATTGCTCTAGGCTGAAGCCTTCAGGCCTGGATGGTCAGATGGCAAACAGCCCATTGAAATAACAATTATCCCGTGGAAAAATAGTCTCGTTTTCGATGCGACTTGTTCGCTCTGCCATACTGTTGCCATGCCACCAGTACTGCGGGAGCGTGATGACTTTGGTAGAACAAATTGTACATAAGGACTTACTCACTCTTTCTCCCCAATTGCTATCGATTCTTTGCTACAAAGGGAATGAAATCTCAAGTGTTCCTGAAGGAGTTTGGCAAAGAGTACAGCAAAGAACAGGGGAGGTGAAGGCCCATGCATACATTCTACAGCATCTCTCAGTGGCTGTTCAGAAGCGGAATATGGTGTCCATGTTGTGGTCAGTAGGAGGCCGTGGAGGGATGGACCTGTTTTTTTAACTACTGTATGCATACATGTTCTATTGTTAGCTAGAGGATCTTTTTATAATAATATATTGGATTGATCTGTAATAATAATTAAAAAATAAATCACAAATTAAACAATAAAGGAAAAAATATATAGCCACAGAGAAATGGATTTTCCTAAAACCATTTTAGGATGTAAACTTGAAACTACAACCACCATAGCTTGTTTGTGTAATTATTTATTATGTCTGTAATTTGTTGCTGGTATTGTACTAGTGTATTGGACAATAAATAAACTTTGTAGCTATATTTATATTTCCTTCTTTGTCATTCGTTATTATTTTTCCCACCCCCTTCATTGCCTCCACATCCTGTCACATGCATCAATTTATGCCATAGCATCTCATTATTCCTGATGTAGGCTAGAGCATCTAGCCAAAATATAGAGTAGCAAATACAAGTTGATTGCTGTTATACTCTACAATGGCAAGTAGTTTGTATTCTTTTATGTACTATAATTGATAAGCATCAATATCTAAGTCAAGTTCTACAAAGTTCAACACAGAGCTGTTGGGACACCAGCATTGGTGTTTCCTTCTATTACACTTAGGTAGGGTTTCATTTGTCCAAGGGGGTACAACTGGAGGAATCTGTATTTTAAGGAAGGGGGGGGGCACGATGGTTAAAGATTTGACAAAGTTTCAGAAACGCCATCTGGGGGGTCGGGGTATGCTTGAATGTGTGTGTGTGTGTGTGTGCAGGTTTCAGGCAGTATTTTGAGTTTTGGGAGGGGGGGGGGGTGGACTCCAAAGTTTGGTTTTGACATGGAGGGGGGAGGGGGGGGGTGTATAGCACATAACAACTAGGGGGGTCTGGGGGCATGCCCCTCCAGAATAAATAAAAAATAGATGCGCTGAAATTGATTCCGATGCATTCTGGGGGGTACTAGTAGTCAGTTCTAAAAGGGAAGTCTACACAGCCAGACTCAGTTTTATTTGGGTTGTGAAGGGCGGGGACGGAATTTCTTACTACTTTGTATGCACTATATTCCTTTATTAATGCACTTTAATATAGAATTGTTAAGGAAAAGAAACATTTTTAGGGGGGGGGATAAACTGGTCTTTCCCCCCTAAATGATAGGAAATCCTGGTGTGTGTCAACACCCCTGTTTTTTTTGTTTCTGGTTGGCTGAGGTGGCTTCTGCCTGGATATACTTGAGTACTATAATGTGGAACTAACAGTTAACATAAAGGTTGTAAAAAGGTAAACTAGTGTGTAGGAATGCTGTCCATGTGATCTATTTATAGAAGGGAACAATACTAGACACTTACATCATCATATTATTGAGGGGTATATAAATTGAAGCACAGAGAGAAACAAAACATAAAAATGGATATTCCTTCGTATTTCAGGAGTGCATCCAAGTCTTCGGTAGTTTTTAGCTCTAGTGATTCTGAGTATGGTGTACAGCCCAATCTTCCTAAGAAGCATTGCTCAATTCTACTTCTAAACCACCTTCCAAGTCAGTATCTGGAATCAGGAGATACAATAAAAAGTGGGAAGAAACTTTTCCCTGGTTAGAGGAGTTTGATGAAAATTTACAGGGTGCATTCTGCAAATTATGCAAAAAGGGTGAGATCTCTTCAGAGGACTGGTGGGGCTTGGCTTACCAAACCATTCACTAACTGGAAGAAAGCGACTCAGAAAATGAAATCACATTAAAAAAGTGAAGTGCACCTTTTATCCCATCAATTGGATGTGGAAGCTGATAGAGCTAGAAGAGAAGATCCATTATCAGCCAGCTTCAAAATGTTAGAGAGCAGCAAAAATTACAAAATAGGAAGGCAATTAAAGCTCTAATCCAATGTGCTCACTTTCTAGCTCATCGGCACATCGCACATACTACCAAACTGTTGGTAGCGAGTTGTGGTGGCTCTTCAAACCTTTCTTGACAGAGCTGGAAGAAATGCAATGTACACCTCAAAAATGGCTGTAGTAGAGTTTGTGAATGCTCTTGGAACATGGGTGGATCTCTACTCAAGTGGCTTCATTAGGCACCCTTTTTTAGCATCATGGCTGATGAATGCACTGATGTTAACACCATAGAGGAGCTGACAATTTGTTGTCGTTGGGTGAAGAGAGGTGTACCAAAAGAACACTTCATTGAAATTTTACCCATGAAAAAAGCGAATGCTGAAAGTATCTATTCTGCTTTAGTGGAGTACTGCAAGGAAAAGAACATTCAGTTGGGAAGGCTTATAGGAATGGGATTTGATAGAGCTGCTACTTTCTCTGGTAACAAAACAGGAGTTCAAAGAAGGTTGAAAGAGCTCTCACCTCATGCATTGTTTGTCAACTGTCGCTGTCATTTCCTTCAACTGGCTTCTGTGCAAGCTGTTAATACTACATCAGGTATCAAGCATGTCTACACTACTCTGATGATGTTATGGAAGTTCTTTCATTACTCCCCAAAATGTGCAGAGTCATTAAAGGAGATTCAGAAAGTACTAGACCTACCAGAGGTCAAGATTGTGAAACCGTCAAATACACGCTGGCTTGCACATGAGTATTGTGTCAAAGCTAGTTACAGCTCAATAGTTCTTGCTCTTGAAAATATATATGAAACATCACATGAACCAGAAGTGGACTAAGTAAAGACCTTTCTAGTCACTCCACAATAGCAGCAATGTACCTACTTGACTATATTCTTCTTCAAGTGGCAAAGCTTAGCCGTGCCTTACAGACCAAGCACCTGGACCTCTCTCTTATTTCTAGTCTAGTGGATGCTACTCTTAATTCACTTGATGATGCTATACTGTCTTCAGCAAATTGGGTTTTACAGCTACAAGATGCAAGAGAAGAGTTAAAAGCAGATACAGGTATTGAAGTCACTCATTTAGATATATGCTCTTTTCAAGAAAGAGTGGGCAAGCCTTTTATCAGACTCATCAAAGATAACATATCCAGCTCTTCCTCAAAAGATGTGTTATCAGCATTCAGTATTTTTAATCCGAAGAGAGTGCCCAGCCTCTCTACTCATGAGCTACCTTTATATGGAGACAGTTCAATTCAAACTCTCATTGGACAGGTTGGGAGAGATTTACCAGCTAAATCATTGGAAGGAACTGAATTTAAGAAGACAGCCATTGTCTCTTCTGACCTCAGCACAGAGTGGAAAATGTATCGTCAGCTCCTTCAAAAGATGATATATCCATGCAACTGAAGGAATTACTCACCAATGACATGCTTATAGCGGTCCAATCTACATAAACTGGCAACGATATGCTTGTCTATTCCTGTTTCTACAGCATCAGTGGAACAAAGTTTCTGAGATATGAAATTAATAATCACCTTTGTAACCGCTTAACTGAACTTAGTCTGTCAAACCTAATGAAAATTGTTATTGAATCTCCCCCAAAACTCACTGATAGTAATTTGGAAGAAATTGTTGACATATGGAGTAGAAAAGGTAGATGGATTGCTGTGTAAATTCTTATTCAGACTCTTATCTCATTACATATGCATACTCTCACTGCTCATGCACTTTGTCAAGCATTATCAACATCAATAATGAATTTTAATAATAAAATTTCCAAGGGGGGGGGGGTGTTCCAAGGGGAGCGCCCCCCCTCCCTAAATGAAACCCTGCTAGGCATACCAGCACATGCATAACCTGTTGTATTTTCCCCCTGTAACCATTTGGACTATATTGTAGTTACACATATTAGCACACACTACATCTTGCTGCTATTCCAATATAGGGTCAGCTGTAGCCGCCTTCTTGGACTTGGTAAAAGTTGCACGGCAAGATTCTACAAATCAACAACATAGCAGTTATAGGCTGATTTAAAGATAAATCTTAAAGGAAGGGATGGGTATGACTCTGTTCCCCATAGTTATTATGTTTATTAGTGGTCTATTAGCTTTCAAGGCAGGTGTTGGATATCCTGGTATTCTCCAAATCCACCATTTAGAAACTGCAAATGTAAATTATAGCTGAAATAATTATGAGCTTAAATTACTTATGATGATTTATAGCACCACAAAATCACGATCAATAACACCGGCCAGAAGAGAGAGGTGCAGGAGTAAAATTTAATGATAGGTGGTGTGGATTTTTATTATGGACTGGAAATAGTATGTGGCTATATGATGCATCCTGAGGTAGACAAAATCTGGAGATTTTACTGATAGTGAGTGTAAATATAAGTCTACCAATTAACTTGCTTAGATAAATGGATACTTATTCTTAAAATAAATTCTAATTTGGAGATAATTATTATATCACTCCATAAGTGTGTTAAGTATGCTGTAGATGCTTCACCTTACATGTCCCACTCTCAGAGACCAGGACGTTCCTGGCTGCAAGATCACGGTGGACAAATTCCTTGAGGGCCAAGTACATCATCCCACCAGCTATTTGGCGTGAGTAGCTCAGCAAAGTTGGAGGTAGCTCAGGACCAAATGAACTGCAACAAAGAATAGTTTTGTGATCAGATTTGCACCAAATTAATAAGTAGTCTTGATATAATCACTTTCTCAATAATCAACTTCAAATTGTATTCACTCAACTTGTCCTGACTCTCTCGCTCTGCCAGTACAGCAAAGAACAGGAGAGGTGAGTGAATACAATTTGAAGTTGCTTATTGAGAAGGTGATTATAATGTTATTATGTCAAATGAGAGTCTTCATATAGTTTGGATCAACATAACTTGACAATTCATGGATGTTTCCAAGCTTTCTGGAAACTCTACAGTGAGAAATGTCATACCTGTTTGTACACAACCACATGCTATTCAACCTAATCAAAATACAGAGGCTGGTGCATTTTATCAGTTGCAAATGGCGGAAAGTTCTTTTAGCTAGATAAATCTTTATGCTAACCTTTTCATCTTGTCCAGATGGTTCCTGAGGTCTCCATTCTTCATGATCTCAATTACAATCATCATCTGTGAAAACAAAGCATTTTCAATACTCGAGCTCTGCCATTACATAATATTACTCGTGCTTGACCCCACACTGACACCCATGAGAAACAAGATTTTTATGCCTAAACTCTCGGTATAACAAAACATAAATTAAGACTCAGAAGTGCTATTTACTATGAATTGAGTTGAAATGTTTTCAGCATCTATTGTGTTATAATATATTGAAACGTACTGGGGCATCAGGCATAATACCAAGGATCCTGATGATGTTGGGATGGTTAAACTGGCCCATGATGGCTGCCTCCTGCAGGAATTTAATTATCTCCTCTTCACAAGTAGTTCCATTCATAGACTTCACTGCCACCTCATCCTCCACTAGCTGTGGTGCTGTGAATGACACCGGATGAATCCATTGCCCTCTATTCACTGTGCCAAAGGCACCACTGCCTAGTACTTGGAATAATCTGCAGTGAATTAAGATGGCACATGCCAACTATACATTTTATATGCATGTGCAAGGCAGTCCCGTGGAATACAATATTATAATACTTAGGGATGGGCAGGTACGATCGCAACCATTACCAAATATAGGTATGGGGATATTAATTTTGATGATTGGCATCTAGGCTTCAGATTCGGATATTAAATTTATTGTTTTCTAACACTATGTCTTAGATGTCTGAGAGTAGAACACTCCAGGTGAGGACTGGCTATATATGTAGCATTGAAGGAGAGATCTGGGTGTCAGGATCTACTAGAGTTGTCTGACACTGAAGGAAAAGTGTGGTTGTGGAAACATTGCTATCGATCTCATAGTAACTATATTGCAGTTTTATTTTTATTCTGTTAACAAAAAGTTTCATGCACTCAGAATTTATCATACCTAGTTTAAACAACTGATTAAAGCTTCTTTAACTTACTTCAACAACCTGTTATTCATTTTCAAGTCAACCGAATTACTAACCAGATTAGAGTATACCATACAATAATCTTTTTTTTAATAAGAATCGGCTACATTGAGGCAAGTCTACAAAATCTACATCACACCTTGTGTATAACAAGAAGTATAGCAAAGAAATCCATTCAGAAGCTACTTTTGTGTATTAAGAGTGATCGTGGGTAAGCATAGGTGCCTCTGCTTCTTAGCAGAGGTGCCTCCAGAAACATCAACAAAGAGAGTGTCAATGAGAGCATTTCTCACCCCATCAAATCAGAAAAATTTTCGACTGAAATTCATTTTGAAATAAAATAATCCCATGTGAACTACGCATCGAAGTATGCTGACAAAAAAGATTTTGGAGCGACCAAAGCAAAAGATGGTAAAATGCATGTATGTCCTTCCACATCCATCCTATGCACTCAGCTGGGTATGCACGTTATGATGGTACAACACACCCATCAGCTACAGAATTAATTCTTAGTACACTAAATGGCTGCTCACTTTTTCAGCTTAGTAAAAAACATGTGAGCCAGTTAGTGCCTATATGCCTGATTATCCTTAGCCATAGTAATTTCTCTCTGCAATCAAGAAACACGTTAGTTGTAGAAAGCTATTGGAATATTAGGAATTTTATATTGCACACTGCAGGGGGCAATGAGATAGAGAATGGTAATAAGATAGATCCTTGGGAAGATAAATGTCATGGTTTTTCTGGGGGCTTTTATGCCGGCCAGTTTACTTCTTTTACAAAGCATTCAAGGTATATTGGCAGTGTATTTGTTTGGAGCTAGTAACTACCAAAACGCTGCTAAAGATGTGAGTTTTAGCTGAGATGTGAGCCTTGTTTATATTGTGCTTTAGGCACCCATTATTTTGAAATGTTGATCAAACTCTAGCTAATATTGGTATTCTCTATTATACAGTGAAATGTTTTCTGTACATGAATAAAAAAATTACTTTAATGAATCTTGGTTGTAATTTTTGTTGCTGACACTGGAATAAAAGCAAACATTTCTGATACTTATCAAAGTCTAGCTGTTAATAATTCTGACCTGAGACTTCTGCTCTCTCTTGATATTTCAGCAACTCCAAGTTCCTTGATTTGTGCCACAAGTTCCGCCTCCTTACTGGAAGGTTCAAAGTACAGCGGCTCTTCATAGTCATGGGTGTCCTCAACAGATAGACATTTGCAGTAGTCCTGTGGCTCACCACTGAGAAGGGTATAGTTTCCAGGTATAGATATTGTTGTAGCTTCCTGATAAGTGTAGAGACAGTTATAATTAGAAGTAGCATCAGGGTTCCATGCTTACCTCATCACAGTTTGAGGTATAGGGGCCCACTCCACAATAGATACTTGTTTCCTGTATACATGGAACAAAGGTTAACATAGATTGCATAATATCATATTTCATAATCTTGTGACATTCAATGGAAAATATAAGTTTTATCTGATTGAAAAGCAACCCAAACATCATCAAAGTTTGGTGGCCATAGAAACAATCATATAAGACAATTTTTTAACACTTTTCTGAGAATTTTTTTCTGAGAATGTTTATATTTTCCAGCAGGTTTTGTTGTGACCTACTTGTCTATTGAACATGATGTTTCTTGCTGAGTAGTCTTCACTGTGATGAACAGGCTGTGTTCCCCCAGTGAAAAAATCTGCATGATCAACATGTGATATAATAATTAATACTTATAAACTATGTAGATGCTTAGGTAAGTTACACTAATATAATTATAGTGTATGCTCAAACAACTGACTCTAAAATATTAAAAGCCAACTATATTAAGAGCTAACTGATTATAATATGTTTTAGAAGTCATTGTCAAAAGGTAAGCTGACTTTAATATTCAAAGCTTGAATGGTAAGTTTCAGATTTTACAATTCTGCTTGGGGCCTGGAAAGGTCACTAAACACCGACACACAAGAAGTCTATATGCATGAAGGTTGCATCTGTCTACAGTAGGGAAGTATAATTGCACTGACTTTTAGCAGTGCACATGTAATCTGTGGAACAATTTTTTTAGCCAGTTTAAACAACAACATCACCATCATGAATACCATCATTATGTTATTAATTTTCCAGTATGCCTGAGTCCGCAGTACAAAGCTGCAACAGCAGCGACTACAAGTGTCAATATGATAATACCTGTTACTACACTAACAGGAATCACTAGAGTATCTTGAGTTTTCACTGAAGCTGAAGGTGATGGTTCAACAGAAATCACTAGAGTATCTTGAGTTTTCACTGAAGCTGAAGTTGATGGTTCAACAGAAATCACTCGAGTATCTTGAGTTTTCACTGAAGCTGAAGGTGATGGTTCTTGATAACAACTACAACTTCCTGAACTGGTCGAGTCGGTAGTGTCTGCAGGAACAGAAAGAGAATTATGTGTAAGCCAAAAACCAAAAAACAAAAAAACGACAAAAAGACATACAAATATTTAGGAACTATCTTTAGTATTGCAACAAATCACAAAATATTAACCTACCTGCTATTTCAACTGCTATTTCAATTTTGATATTGACATCAAAACACTGTCCCGAAACATTATTTATTTGAAGATTTTCCCGGAGATCGTCATCATTCCCTAATTTGACATCTCCAATGCTTTTGTGCATCCATCTACTTGAGTTATTGAAAAAGTAAAGTTTCATTGGACAAATACCATTTTTGGAAAGAACACGATTGTAAACACCAAAACGCAGAGTAGTATAATTAGCAATACTTGTCAACTTTAATCGTCGGCATTTTTCTGAATTTGATGACACATTTTGTCTCAGTGTAAAGTGTTCATTATACTCATATATCCCAGATTCTGCCTTTTGATAAACAATGAAAAATGCTCTCATCTTTGTAACATTCTCCTCCAACTTTATTGCGTTTGTTCCATAGTAGCATACCCTTATATTATCCACAAAAGGCACATCATTAGGGAAAACAAACAAGTGAGGAGAGTTAGAGTTCAATTGATTGCAGTCAGCTCCTGAATCCAAATTGTCTACTAGTAATTGGGTTTTACCAATAATCGTACCAGCAGTGTAGCCTGCATTAAGACAATAATTGTGTAATGTGTAAGATGTGAAGAAATACATAGAAGGCATCTAAAGCATATCCCCATGCACTGTAGCACACCCGTGTAGGTACTACCTATTGTAGTGAGCGATACACACTTATTCATGTTATGGTGCATCGTACACACCAAATTTTATGGGTATTTTTTTGTAAAGTGTGCATAGCTACACACCATTGCCATGTCACTTGGTTACCTGTGATACTATATAAAGCCATAATTTAGCCATTGGAACTGCTATATATAACTTCTCAGTATAGCTTAGCAGCTGTCCGTCCAGATGATATCTGAGTGCGTATACGGACTAAGAAAGCTTGATTTTGATAGGCTAAAGGTTAGTAGCGATCCAATGATATTATTGCATGCTATAAATATAGCTAGCTTGTTATCAATTAGAGCCTGTTAAACTTCAAACATGACCACTAAAAAGAAGTCACTTTGTACAAAAGTCAGCTAACTCTATTTTGACCGATCCGCTATCATGATAATATAGACCTGGGCACGAGCCAAACTGATTCGCACAGATCAGTGAAGCACCCATAGCATCACCATAATGCAGATCACATGCATGTAGGTTGTGTGTTTATGCAAGCTGCTGTCTTTTGTTTAGGGAGGGGACAGTTATCAATAATATAGGCTGATTCTTCATCTCTGAATCTTATAATTTCATATCATTAATGCCACCATATTCTCTGATTGTTCAAGCCATTCCCCCATAACTATACAGCTCCATAGACAGACTATTAAAAAGGGGGTTCACAAATTATGTAGCCAAAGAGGAAACAGTAAGAGGGCTGTTTACGAACATTTAGGCAGTCTTTCAAGAGGATGTCTTTCAAGAGGATGCTATTTTATTTTAGATAATATATTAATTTACACAATAATAATTATGAGAATCTTTATCAACATTGATTATAATGAGTAGCTACTTTAGGTCCATGCCCAAAGTACTGTATCCTACTACTGGATACAAAGTTTAGAGCAATGAAATTAAAATGTCAATAAGTTTCCCTTCTTCATTCTATGCAAGTTCTTTTGAGGTAATAACTTACAACATTATGTAGCTACACCAATTTCAGTTTAATAGTTCATGTGAATCAAGGCTAAAGGAGTGGGGGGAATCTACCATTTAGGTAAGGAGGGTAGACTATCTTTTTTTTTTTAATCCCTCATTTTTTCCTTTTGTTTTCCTCACCATTCCATACCCTCACTGTTATACTAACTGCATTTCAAGTTTCAACTCATTATTGTCAACCGTTGAGTTATGACCACCCATTTCATTGTATACCTCTCGAGAAATGAGATAATATCCACAGAACAGGTTACGAATTTGGAGCTCCATCATTTCTGCACACTTCACTCTGTGATCTTGCTCAAAAGATAGATCTCGATGTGTGCTCTCTTTTGATACTAAAAACCGTTGCATAGGTATATACAACCATACCTAAGTTACATGCAGTCAAAATTGGGGGCCTCAAAACCAGCCTGCCCAAGTTATCTGCATTTCTAACTCCTAATTGGAAAATGCAAGACAGTTGCCAGTGGCTAGAGGAAGTTCTCCTCTGTATAATGAGTGCTATAATGAGTGCTATAATTAGGCACTAAAACGTTGTGCGTGGGTGGAAAATTAAATAATTTCCATTGCTCCATCACACTCTCTTACATTACTGTTTGGACATGCATGTTTATATGACCATCCTGAAAGGGGGAGCAATGAATGAAACTTAAACTTGCTGGAAATTGTTTTTACTCTAATAATCGTATGCACACAAGATATGAAGCGAAGGAAGCAGCACAGACCTTGTGGAAGTCATGTATTGTGCAGCCGTGCCAGCATGTGGGTATATCCAGAGGCTGGACACATGCACGGAGAATTTGAAGATGTCTTATAATGGACCCAAGCTTGGCAATACCAGTAATGACATATCTCTCTGATGTTACCGCATTTGCTTATCAGTAAGTGTTATGTTGTGTTTTTTTAAACCTATTAACCGGCACCCCACAGGTGGGAAGTGGGTAAGTCATTTTCCCTTAGTGTCTTTGTGTGTTAGTCTGAACAAAAGAATCACACTTTTACCTTATTATCACCTTACACACTGTACATATCAATGTAAATAGAAACAAAAAAACACCAGGAATGTCTTCATGGCATTTAGCTGCCATCATAGTAGCTGAACAGTCATTAAGCCCTCTTCATCCACTGCAGGTTTGGTAAATCTAATTATAGGTATATAGAGCTTGGCTTATTTCATATAATTATACATAATTGGCTCTGAGCTTGCACAAACTGAACAGCTTCAGTTGCTGCTTTACAAGAACAGGTTTTGCAGAGCTTATCTACAACTGAGACACAACAGATGAGGTACATGTGCTATTTTCACTTTGTGTTTTCCTTCAATTATTGAATAAGATGCTTGATATTGTTTGCAAAACTATCTAATGAGCTGAGATTGGTTGTAATTTAATGACATTGTTTTGTCTAAATCACTCTGTTTCATAAACACTTTGCAAACTTGATAATGACTAAGTATGTGGTGGAAGCTAGGAAAAGGTGTCAATTGTACAGAACATGAATTGTTTTACTTGTTGGGGTCTACTAATGCTTAGCCCTTACCTTGAGTTTGTTTGTGATGGCTAATGCCAATAACGATTATCTTTTATAATTGCCCCTTTTCAGAGACCCTGACAATATATTTATTATTAACACTCCTTTCCCCCTGCTTTCCCCCTGCCAAATATCAATGATTAGAAAACTAATTCTAGCTAGGAAATAGATGCCTCATAAATATGGTACTAATTAATTTCATTGTTAGTTGATTGAATATAGTCCTTCTTTAGACAGTTGTCTATGACAGTAGTTTAAACTCAGATTGTACATAATAATACCACGGCTTTATATAATTAGGAGGCAACATACTTGTGGTTGACTGCGACATACTCACAGAAATTGAGTCGCTATTTTCGACATCCCTATCTGTAACTCTTCAATATTTGTAAACCTTTATGGGATAGCAACACCACATTGATAGCCGAGAGTCTATTTGCCATCCACATGCAATATTTATCATTTTGTTTATCATAATTTATTTGATAAAATAAATGTCGTTTGAATACAGCAGAATATTATAACGCTATATAAGACAGTATATAAAGTATACCAGTACTGGTGAGATAATATGTTAAGCACACTAATTTAGGTATGCTATCACCCTATTAATCAGTGTGGCATTCAAAACATTATGGTGGTGTGTGTCATGCCCAAAAAGGTGTGTGTATTCCCACAGTGGGTGGTCATGCATACAATTTTTTATGGTGTGCATCTTGCATATACAAGTCATCGAGGCATCCATGACTCCACCTACTTTCAAGTGCCAATGGTTTATGGTTAGGCTGAGCATACGTGAACTAAAGAGCTGTGGTCAGCATCACTTACTTCTCTGTCATGACTGGCTACTAAAATTCGTGCCTTTGCACCATAGGCAACCAGATGGCAGGTGAGTTAGCCTCGCACAATGTGGGATATGATGTAAATGTGTCATCATTGTTAGTGTTTTGTTGCTCTGGATTAATCAAAATCATTTGTTGAACGAAACTTCTTTTAACATAGTAAATGAATTCAAATGGACATCTGATCTGACCTCGGAAATAACTGAGCCAATTAGATGCCCAATAGAGACTAGTACATATGAACAGAGTTCTGCTGTAGATCTGGAATATTATTTGAATGAAAACATTTCGTGTCAATATATTTTCGTAGAACTTGTGTTCTAAAACCTGCTAGTAGCTGGCTGTTATAAGCTTAATACTCTAGTGATATTGAAAATTATATTTAGCATGCTTTCTAAGAGACCTTCTCAGACTTTCCTCAGCACATTTGTAGTGAGTATCATTTTACAATTCTTTTGAAAACAGCTTTTGTGGAGGTGGAATTACCCTAGGTTACAGTTTACCACAATATTTACTTGGCTTCTGCAAGAACTTCACCATACAAAATGGTCTGCCTTGCTAGATGTTGTAAATATACCACCACACAATGTCATCATTTATTTTCTTCTCAATAATTATTGCCCCTAGCTATTTTTTTGGTGGCAGCTATGCAAAGAATTTTTTGTCAGTTGCTAGTGCAGGATAGTCATTACACTCCAGGAACCCCCCCCCCCCCCCCTCTCCCTAACTCCAGCCCAATGCTCAGATGGCTCTAGTATAGAGGTCCCTAGCGACCGCTCCATTTTTTAATACGTTTGAAGGCTAGACCCAGTCGAATTCTTAGGGGGGGGGGAAGAGTCCGCGTACCAAAGCCTAGGTTTCTACGCTGTTTACACTCACTCTTATTATAATAGGCTTACCTACACAGCCGAATGATATTAGCTTGAGCAATGCGAAGACCGCCAAGCATGGTATACCACAAGTCATCCTGCCTCGGTCTGGTTGCGGTTGAGCACTTCCTATTGTGTTCAGAGTGGGGCTAATAATAAAACGGGGCTGGATCATAGTAGTATTGTGCGCGCAGAATGGTAGTCACGGCTGACGTCAAGTTCCGTGTTTTCGTTTCGCTGAAAAGAATCTGAACGTTTCAAATGCACGTGATTCAGAAAACCATAGTAGAGACAACGAGCATATTCTTGGGAGAAGCGACCCTGCCAACAGATAATGAGAAAGTAATTAAAAAAAATTTTTTTTTTTAAAGGAGCTTTGTAAATAATGTGGCACCACCTCAACACCGGCCCTGCAGGCCTTGGACTGACTACTAAAACTCATTAGATAGAGGGTAGTAAAATGGCTGACATGCCTAATTGGACCCTGAACTTATGTTTAGCTTATGTGGACCTACCTGTTATCTGTATAATTATTCGATGTGTATTGTAATGTGGTGTGATATCCTGTTTCCTGTGTTGTCAGGACCATCAGGGTATTTAAACCCTGATGACCCAGTAGTGTGCAGTCTTGTTATGTGAATGCTTATGCGATCCTTGTCTTATGAACTTCCTAAATTACTCTGGAACAGGGAAGGAGCACTAAACAGTAAGTAACATTACTCTGGTGGCAGTATGTTACCAAGTTGAGGGTTTAGGCAGTTAAACACCCAACAAATAAGGATTTATTGAGCCTTGAGACAGGCCATCACTAAGTTTAATAAAGAAGTTTAATAAAGAAGTTTAATAAAGAAGTAATCATCACTGCTGAAGAAAATCATGAATTGCTTTAATTATTAGCTACAACACAACAAAAATATAATGAAATGGATAAGGAGATGGACAAAGAGAGTTATTTGGGTAGTTGGGATGGGAGGGGGGGGAGGTGCCAAGGAATAAATGCATGTGACGCTCCAAATGTCAAAAATTTCCTCTTCTCCTGCCACTTAAGCACATTTCACATAACAATTCTATTTATCTACCCAACACCTCTCCCTTCACCCCTGCTAGCTAAGAGATAAGAGTGTGATGTAACATCAGTCAATGAATACACCCAGGCGTGCCTGAAGTGAAGAGTCTCAGAGCGTTTCCATAAAATGTAGGTTTCTTTGCAGCCTTCTTAAGCTGAAGAGCAAAGAGTAAGTCGTGAAAGAGATGGTAGGGTGGTTGGGATTATGGCAATTAAAATTTTAAGGAGTTGCCTGATTTGAAATCTTCACAATGATGAATCTGCCAAGGCCATTCTTAACCTGCATGGGCTGATTTGACTGTCCAGCTGATTGAAGATTTTGAAATACAGTATTCCAACAAACACATATCTCTTCGACATATTATCATACCACAAGTTAGGTGCACCTATTCTGGCAACATATCTTTGGTTTCTCTCAAAAAGAGTTAGACTACAATCATAAAAAGAAAGGTTAAAAACTTCAACTACTCACTATAGCAAGGGAGGTTGGGCCAGCAGTTGGTACTCACTCTGAGAGTAGTCCCGCCTCTGGCCTCTAATAACCAGAACCGTTTAGAACACAAGTAACTTTTGTACCTCTGTCTCTTGTTCCTACATTGCGCCTGCCGTGTAATAATAAATCAAAGTTTCAAAATTTAGAAGGTTGCGAGTTTCCAGACTGATGCACAGTTACCTCACCTCCCTCTCTTCTTCTTAGTACATGCGCAAAGTTTGTAGTCTGCCAGCCCATTGCTTTAGACGTGGGCTATCGTGGGGTATGCCAGTGATAGTGCAGTGCAGCAGGGGATTTTTTTTGTCAGCAAAGTTGGGGATTATGATATGTTGCCTCACACTTGTGAAAATTCAAAGTTGTATATAGCTAATGCGCTAATGAATCTGATGGTATCTTTGGGGGGGGGGGGGGGGGGGGCTAGAAATGAAAGACAAGCAAGTTATGGTCACCGAAGTCACTTAACTACATCTCATGAATAATTATGAGTTAACATGTTACAATTGTGCTATCGAGGCTTTTATATTTTTTATCAATAATCAGCTTGAAATTTACTCTCTGGATTACCTAAATGCAACTTACAAGTGTCTACAAATACAAGCATGTTTTTATTACTTTATGCCAGACACAAATAAGCATTTGCAATAAAAGCACTTGCTGTGTATTGGTATATAAAAAGAGCCATCCATGCACGTCTTGTACATTGCAGGAAGTGAATTAATATGAGATTCCCAATGTAGCAAATCCCACAAGCTCCAGACATGTATATAGACAATTCTAGTTGCATGTGCAAGGTCTGTGGGATCGGAGATGAAAGCTTACTGCAAGTAACCAAATTTGTGCAAGTCTAGGGAGGAGCCAAGCAGGAAATCCTACCGTTGCCAACAAAGAGGATCTCAATTAGCAAGGTGATATAAGGGTCACTTGATGTTTTTGGAACTTTCTGCTAAGTATACAGATGTGGTATGATTGTGCTTGGTAGCTCCACTAAAGTTGAATGACCGACTAGGCTGAGATGAACCAGTAGTCGTTAAACACAGAGTCCAATGTATCAATGCATCTAGAAATCAGAGACATGTGGTTTAGCAGCTCATTGCAAAATGTGCTACTTACCTGTCTTATGTTTGACCTATGGACTTCACCAAAAGGAGGAAAAAATCGATAAAGCAAAGTGTATTTAAAAATGGGGAAAGCCTTGGTGCCTGATGTGATGCTCTCTCTCTCTATATATATATATGGCATTGAAACACAAAAGGAAGGCATCAAGCTCTCCTAGGTGCTACAGGATAACAGCACCATGTGGTGAATAATAGCATTAGTGACCAAGGTGTATGCTATGTGGACATTGATGCCATCTTCACATAACAAGGCTAACCCATGAAGCAATGTGGCCATTAAACTGCCACAAGTAACATGACTAAACCATGAACCAATGAAGTCATGAAGTAATGCAGCCATTGAACTACTATCTACACATAAATGGCTTAGCTATGAAACAATGTGGCTATTGAACACCAGCTACACATAACATGGCTAAACCATGAACTAGTCAACAACATGACATTTGGTATAATTATCTTTCCAGTGTAAGAAACTATTAGGCATTTCCTCTATAGCTATAGAGAACATTTCACAAGTAACACTAGATTCCAGGAAGGATGACGTCGTGTAAGCTGTACTTCCTTCAATAGGCTATAATATACCACAGTCTGAAATACTAGCCCTGGGTTTTTTATAACACTTAATTATTGGCAATTAGAAAGCTTCCTAAGTAAGGCCTCAGCCCTGAGACTGGCTGCACAGAGCAGCCCTGCAAAGAATGAACATTATAATAAATAGAGCTAGTACTCACGATCTCAGACTATCAACACATAGGACAATCAGAACTCATGACCTGAGACTATCAACACATAGGACAATCATGATATCATCTCACACTCTTAGATAAGTCGAGTAGTAGGGACATACAGTAATTCTACTACTCTCAAACTGTTACAACACTATAAGCTGTGAAAGCCTGGCTGCAAGAGGGTATTTAAACCCCTCTGCAGTGCAGGCTTAGGCAGTCTCATCCTGTCTTCATATTCTGCTACTCGACTGTTTTTTTAATATAAGCTACTTAAGATCTAAAACTCTTTTGTCAAGCTTGGGGTTTAGCTAGAAGAAGTTAGGGAGAGACTCTGGTGGCAGCGAATTACCAAGGTTGGTATCTCTTAGGTTTCTTGTGGTTGGAGACTCCAACATCTGATGGCAAGCGGCGGTTCTTACCTTGTCATCTAAGTGGACTGGTTAGTAAGACAGTGAGTGTGTTGCTTTAGCTTATTTTTTCTATAAACTTATAGAAGACAGCTGGTGTTTGGCTAAGCAGAGAATTGGAGCTGTGGCCGGTGCTTGGCTCAGCTTGGTTGACTCGGAGAAGTGAGACCACATATTCAGCATTTCTGTGTGTATGTTGTTTGATATTCTGCATACTGTTTGCATATTATTTACATATTGTGTATTTTTGTATTTTGCCCCTGTGTTGTGCAAGAAATAACGTCAAGGAAAAAGGCGAACGACAAGTCCGAGAGAGCAGACAGAACAGAGCGAGGGGAGCAAACGGAGATACTCCAAAGAGAGCAAGTCCAGGTGACCGATATGGAGGACACAAATATGGATATCAAGAATTGCTTGGCAAGCCATTGACCACCAACAACAAGGACTACAACAGAATATCCCAACCCACTGGATGCCATCCAGGCATTAATCCAGACTGTGGAGGAGAGAAGAAGAATTGAATGTAGAGAAGAGGAAGAATGCCGAACCAGAGAAAGAAGAAGCAGAAGAACTTCGAACCAGAGAAAGAGAAGCGGAAGAACCTCGAACCAGAGAAAGAAAGACAAGCGGAAGAGCGTCGAACCAGAGAACTGGAACGAAAGAGGAGAGTAGAAGAATTGAACATAGAGAAGCAGAAGAATGTCGAACCAGAGAACTGGAAGCGAAGGAGGAATAGCACAAAAGAGAACTCCTTGAGATACCGCTCAAGCTTCAGCAAGAATACCAAGACAAAGTGTGGCATCGCCAGAAACACTTGGATGACAGCCTACAAGACAGAGATCGATAAAGGAAGCTGGCAAATAAAATTACTCCATGGATGGGAAAAGGACCAGCCTGAATCCTACCTGCAAATGTTTGAAGACACGCTCCCCACATCAGGGATCATCAAGGATGAATGGCAAAGCCTCCTGGTACCTCAACTAATGGAAACTGCATCCATAGCTTACACGACATCTGTCTCAGAGGAGGCCAAGGTAGACTATGATTTGTTGAAAATGGCCTTCTATAGGTGCTCGTACGTTCCAAAGAAGCCTGCGAGCGAGAGTTCTGGTCCTTCCAAAGGAAAGATGGTGATGCAGCTACAAGTATGGCAGAGACATTCATGGAAAACTGCTATACAATAAAAGAGGCAGCCCAGACAGTGGCAACAGGAAAATTTCTCTCCCTCTACTCACTAGAGGATGCCAACCATATCAGAGCAAGGAAACCCGAGACATTCCTGGACATTGCCAATTCATGACAGAGCGACAAGCCATGAAGAATCAATTCCACGACAGATGACTGCCCTACGAAACTGAGGATTCACCCAGGAGACTGGTCTAGGAATCCATGGGATGAAGACAGCCATACTGGGAACTGACACTCATGCAACTAAGACAGCAGGGAAGGACACCATAACCCGCAGTGCGGTGAGTCTATGGGTGGCTTAAATAACCCGATTTACGGTAGTTCTCAGGGAAAGCCTCAAGATAGGTCTGGCGATAGAGTTGACTTTGTGCCTACATGTTTTGTGTGTGGCAAGAAAGGCCATAAACGCCCTGACTGACTACAGAAGCAGAAGGTCAGATGTGTGAACAATTCTGGGGATGAGACGAAGTTAGGATGGAAAAACCCAGTGAAAGTCTGAGTTAATAATAGCAGCCATCAGACAACCAGGTCTATATGTAGAGGGCAGGGTAGACCAGAGAATATGCAGAATGCGCATGTATATGGGAGCAGGCAGGACCATAGTTGATGCAAACCTGGTAGAGGAAAATGAATACCTAGGTAGGAATGTTACCTTGGAGGGCTTCAATGGATTCAATGCATCTCAGCCTTTGAGGTATCTGTTAGGTCTCTTGTGAATACATAAAACACTGTGCTGTGAATAGGGTGATGTCGTAACACTGACTCAACTTTGAAGCTGACAGGGCTGTGCATTCCTTACATACTTAATACTAGAAGACTAAAGCTGTCTTTCCTGTTGGTGTAGATTTTCATCGTAACATTACAATTAAGCAATGAATACAAAATACAAATGAATAAAAGTGCTGGCTGAGTAAGCCAATACCATTGTAGGACACCATTATTTGTATGTATTCACAAGGGAGCAGCATGGAGTTAGACAGTGGCTGCAAAGAGAGTACAAAGATGAGTAGTCATTTTTAAATCATCTGCATTGTTCAAAGTGCAGCTTGATGGCAGTTTCATGGCTTTTCAATAGCAGCACTGGGTGCAGTGCAACTCAACTAAAGTTTAGTATCAAACTACATCATAATTATTATTATTGATATCTGGTAAAGATGCTCTAGCTTTCATTGAGCTGATGAAGGCTAAAGTAGATGTTGAGTGAGTGATGATGATCAAAAAATTGAAGATGCTCACTACAAAAGTATGTTTGGTTGTGTAACATAATACTACTACTACTACTACTACTACTACTACTACTAATAATAATAATAATAATAATAATAATAATAATAGTATTATAACAACAATAACAACAACAACAATAATAAAGATGATGGTAATGATGACGATGATAATGATGACGATGATAATAATAATAACAATAATTAATATATAATAATACTAACAACAACAACAACAATAATACTAATTCTACTACTACTAATGATAATAATAATAATAATAATACTAATACTACTACTAATAATAATTATGATAATGATAATAATAAAAATACTACTACTACTACTACTAATAATAATAACAATAATAATAATAATAATAATAATATTAATAATAATAATAATAATATGATGATGATATAAATAATAATAATAAAAATACTAATAAGCTAATAATAATATTAATAATAATAAAACTACTACTAATAACAATAATTATTAATAATAATAATGTGATAATAATAATAATAAAAATACTAATAATAATAATGCTAATAATAATATTAATAACTAATACTAATAACAATATTAATAATAATAATAATAATAATAATAATAATGATGATAATAATAATAGTAAGGATAATAAGTAAGGATAATAATAATAATAATAATGTGATAATAATAATAATAAAAATACTAATAATAATAATGCTAATAATAATATTAATAATAATAATAATAATAATAATAATAATAATAATAATAATAATAATAATAATGATAATAATAATAGTAAGGATAATAAGTAAGGATAATAATAATAATAATAATAATAATAATAATAATAATAATAATAATAATAATAATAATAATAATAATAATAATAATAATAATAATATAATAATAATAATAATAATAATAATAATAATAATAATAATAATAATAATAATAATAATAATAATAATAATAATAATAATAATAATAATAATAATAATAATAATACAAATAATAATAATGATGATAATAATAATAATGATAATAAGGATAATAATAATAATAATAATAATAATAATAATAATAATAATAATAATAATAATAATAATAATAATAATAATAATAATAATAATAATAATAATAATAATAATAATAATAATAATAATAATAATAATAATAATATATCTGGGATGTGACCTGCCCCAACACTCTGGCACAGTCCTATTGTGCTCAAGCTACCAGGAGTTCAGGTGCGGTAGCTGCCATGGCTGAAGAGAAAAAGCAGGACAAGTACCACTGCCTTACCAGGAATTTTTTTTTTGTGCCAGTAGCGGTTGAGACCCTAGGTGCCATTGGCCCAAAGTCATTGGCCTTCCTAAAGGAACTCGGAAGGAAAATAAAGGAACACACTGGGGAAGAGAATTCATACCAATTTTTGATACAACAATTGTCTGTGGCGGTACAGAGAGGCAATGCTCTTGCAGTCATGGGGGCAATGGGAGGCTCGGGCATGGACAGTCTTGTGTAATTATTAGTGTTGTTGTTGTTATTGTTTTGTTGTTAATAATAATAATATACTACATGTACTAATAATAACACTAATGATAATAATACTACTAATAATAATACTAATAATACTACTAATAACTAATAATAATACTAATAATATTACTACTAATAATAATACTAATAATACTACTACTACTACTAATAATGATGATAATGATGATAAGGATGATGATGATAATAATAATAATAATACTAATGATGATACTAATGATAATACTAATGATAATATATACTAATAATAATACAAATAAAACTACTACTAATACTAATAATACTAATATATATATATATACTAATACTAATACTAATAATAATACTAATAAAATACTAATAATACTACTAATACTACTACTGTACTACTACT
The DNA here is from genome assembly GCA_028752905.1 of Cladorhizidae sp. MBARI D1340-BT2. NCBI lineage: Eukaryota > Metazoa > Porifera > Demospongiae > Poecilosclerida > Cladorhizidae > Cladorhizidae sp. MBARI D1340-BT2. The sequence continues at coordinate 12,866,564 of JAQNBH010000014.1, read as the reverse complement.
AATAATTAAAATCATCTTCTCAATCAAATTTTATTTACTGGATGTTTCGAGTCTTCATCAGGCTAGAGCATCTAGTCGAAACATCGAGTAAATAAAATTTGTGAAGTTGATTATTAAGAAGGTAATTTTAATGTTATTATGTCAACTGAGAGTTTATCGAGAATAATAATAATACCAACAACAGCAACAACAACAACAATACTAATAATAATAATACTACATGTACTAATAATAACACTAATGATAATACTAATAATAATACTAATAATAATACTAATAATACTATATACTACTAATAATATTACTAATGATACTACTACTACTAATGATAATGATGATAAGGATGATGATAATAATAATAATAATACTAATGATGATACTAATGATAATACTAATGATAATATATACTAATACTAATACTAATACTACTACTACTAATACTAATAATACTAATATATATATATATACTAATAATAATACTAACAATAATACTAATAAAATACTAATAATAATACTAATAATACTACTACTAATACTACTACTACTAATAATAATAATAAAAATCACCTTCTCAATAATCAACTTCAAATTTTATTTACTGGATGTTTCGACTAGATCCATCATAATACTAGAGCATCTAGTCGAAACATCGAGTGAATAAAATTTGTGAAGTTGATTATTAAGAAGGTAATTTTAATGTTATTATGTCAACTGAGAGTTCATTGAGAATAATATTAAACTAGGTATGCTCCCTAACTTGGACAATAGGTCCCTTCAAAATAGACAAATTTTCCAATGCTGGTGCAAAACTAACCCGTTTCTCAATTGTTGAGAAAAATCCATGGGTGGGTTTACCAGGTGTGTAAGTTCATAAATGAGCAGTCATATAATTGCTTAGCTATGTTGTTGATTTGTAGAGTTTTGCCGTGCAACTTTTACCAAGTCCAAGAAGGAGGCTACAGCTGATCCTATATTGGAATAGCAGCAAAATGTAGTGTGTGCTAATATGTGTAACTACAATATAGTCCAAATGCTTACAGTAAAAAATACAACAAGTTATGCATGTGCTGGTATGCCGAAAAAGTATTTAGAAGGAAACACCAATGCTGGTGTCCCAACAGCTCTGTGTAGAACTTTTGTAGAACTTGACTTAAATATTGATGCTCAATTATAGTACATAAAAGAATACAAACTACTTGCCATTGTAGAGTATATACAACAACAATAAAATAAGACAAAACCCTATGCACTAGTACTACCAATACCACCAACAAACTACCAACATAATAAAAACCAACACTAAAATGCTATGGTGGTTGTAGTTTCAAGTTTAAAATTGTTTTAGAAAAATCCATTTCTCTGTGGTTATATATTTTTTCCTTCCTGGTTTAATTTGTGATTACTTTTATTTAAAGATAATAAGAAACAAGATCCTCTAATTAACAATAGAACAGATACCAAAAAAACAGGTCCGTCTCATGGCCATGACAAACTAACACAGCCTCTGGCACTGCAGCCTGTACCCAGAAGGCCTGGGACACCTCAACAGTGGCCACTTTTGTGACCTCTCCCATGGATAATGCACCGGATGACACAACTTGAGCTCGCCATTTTATCCTTTTCAGCCAAGAAGTTAGGTGTCTAAGCATAGAGTGGAGGGTGCTAACTATCATCGCATATCCATCAATGACATTTTGCACAGGGCTCTGGTATTGGCACATATTCTTTCTATGCTGAAGTCTTCAGGCCTGGATGGTCAGATGGCAAACAGCCCATTGAAGTAACAATTATGGCTCAAGTGTTCCTGAAGGAGTTTGGCAAAGAGTCCACCAAAAAAACAGGGGAAGCCAAGGCCAATGCATACCTACTACAGTGCATCTCAGTGGCTGTTCAGAGGTGGAATATGGTGTCCATGTTGGGGTCAGCAGGAGGCCGTGGGAGGACTTGCCAACTTTCCACAAGTTAATTCCGGGACATTTACGGCGCGAACTTTCGACCACGCCCCCTAATTAGCGTGCGCCTTTCCCGACCTAACTAACTGGTTCATCTCATCATACAGCTGTGAGGTAGTATTGAAATTCTCTGTAGATTTCTGGAGGAGGCGGTTGAATTGATCCATTGAGGGCAAGATAAAAGAACAAGATAAAAGAACAGAGGTTTCGTCAGAGGATTCTCAAGCCTTGAAAGAATGCTACAGACCTTAGCTTCCTCACAAGACAAGAAGAATGACTTCAAACCATCATACTTCCTGAGGTAACATTCACACACTTCAGCAAGCTGAGCCATCGTGTGGGGCAATGCTTCAAAATCACCCCTGGCTCAGTGGTGAAAAGTGAACACCATGACAAATTGCTGCTCTCTTGCTGCTATGGAAGTAGTAGAATATGTCGATGAAGAGCTGGTCAATGTTCACTGGGAGTACCTTCAAACCAGCTTTGACTGTTAAATCAGCCAAATGGCAGATGCAACCAACATCATACAAAGTTGGGATCTCTTATTCTCATCCTTAATCAGCTTCTGCACACCTGACCTCACTTCTTTCATAACATTGGTGGTATCAGACATGAAAGACACTGCATTGTCAAAGCTGAGCCCATTCTTAGTCAGTGACTCCTTCAAGGCTTGAAACAAGTTGGTAGCTATATCAATGTTCACAACAGGCATATCCAAGAATCTCGTCCGTACTTCACCTACATGTGGATCAAGAAGCCTCAAAAGAATTATGCAAGACTTATCCCTCTTGTCATGGGATTCATCAATCATCAAAGAGAATGGACCACTTGACATCGACTCCATAACTCTCTATGTGAAGTAAGGAGCAAGAGCTTTCTTCACTATGGCGGTGGTTTTGATGTGGGAACAGGATAATTTCTTTGCAATTTCAGAGTCTGGGAACATCTCGCTGAAAAGCTTGGTGGCATGGTCACTAGACAAAAAGGATATGTTGTGCTTAGCAACAAATGTAGCCCACCTGACCTCTGCTTCGATTACTTGATCACTTCTCTGATGCTGGAAGAGAGAGGTGATTGGAATAGTTGATAGCACAGCCTTTGACATATCCTTATGTTTCTTGCTCTTGAGGTGAGATGTGACATCATTACGGCCACCATGGGTAACACCAAAGTCGATTGCACACAGAATACATCAGGCATACAAGTGACCTAAAATGAAGGCAAGACTACTGACATTACTATTGCATTGAACACAAGCAGCACAATGTACACATGATGTTATTATTTATCCTGTATTTGCTGTATTCCATGCTTACTTACTTTGTCAATCAATTTCATTATATATTTTTTATTTATACCTTTGAAACTCTTGCCTATCCCTACCCCCTGAAATTCTTTGATCCATTTGTTGTCAAAATGGCATTCTCTCCTCTGCTTCTTTGCTACATATTATAGCCATTTTGATAACGTGCTGAGAAGTTTCACGTGAGTGCCGCACCTCCAATCGAAACGAGGTCAAAGGTTGTTTCGCACACCCGTAATTGTTTATCTGAAGTTTTTCTCTGCTAAAAAGTGTCCTGTTTTTGTTGCTTTACGAGTGTTAAAGGACTAAACTAAACAAGCTTGAGACTGCAGTGGCCATCTAAGCGAGTGGAAGCGCAAGGTGCGCGTAGCTGTAAATTCCGGGACATTTCCGGGACAAGGACACCACCGGGGCAAGGCAGGTGTCCCAGGGAATTTGGCATCCCCACTATTTGGTATCCCCATGCCAAATACCCTAGGTTATTTGGCATCCCCGTGCAAAATATCCTAGGGTATTTGGCATCCCCGCGTGGTATCCCTTCAGGGAATTTGGTATCCCCACTTTTACACACGCGGCGTCGGATATGGCTTCGTTTACTGAAGAAGAACGTAAATATGACGAAGTGTACCAGTATCTCCACCAAGGAGTTTACCCTGAAGGAGCCCAGAAAGCTGTTTTTGTATAGGCCTAGTTAGGTAGCGTATTTTAATTTTACTTATAACCACAGACAGGTATATGACGAGGACACCACGTTGAAGGGCACTCTTTCTTGGCAGCATCACAAATAACTGCTAGCCCCCCAGTGCTTGTAGCAAGAGCTACAAAGTACGTGCTAGCTGGCGTCGGGATGGGGATACCAAATACCCTAGGGCGCGTGGGGATACCAAATTCCCTGAGGGGATGCCAAATACCGGTGTGGGGATACCGTATTCCCTGGCATGCCAAATACCCTGTGACACCGGGACTGTCCCGGCCATTCCGGGACGGTTGGCAACTCTGCCATATCAGGAGAGCATCTAGTTGAGATATTGGTAGAGCCCGCAGGTGGGATGGAAGAATACATAGTAACTAATGCCAGAAATCAGTAGGAGCAAGCTGCACAACACTCCGGATCCCTAGACAACCAGATCTAATGGGCAGAGTTGCTTTTAGACCACGAAGGATCAAGATCTCTAAATTGCATGTGTATGATGCTACTCAAGGTCAGTTTGAGCAAAGTATAACAGGTGGTAAAATCAGAAGAAATGAAACAGGGCGGAGTCCTGAGGGTATAGAGGAGCTTCGGAATGGAAAAGGAATTTTGGAGAAGAACAAGGCTATCTTTCAGCTTGCTATTCATCACCTCAAGGGAGCTGATCTTGACCATGAGAGCAGCAGATATACAATATGTGTTGCCCAAAGGAGACCCCAGTAGACATGTATCTGGTTAACCAACCTAGCTCCATGTATTCTTGTAATAATGTTCCCTATTAATAAGTGGATCATTACAAATGAGTTCTGACTTTTGGTTATTCAAAACCAGACCAATCTCTCAATAAACCTTGTGATCCACCTGATCATGCAGATTCTTCTCCATATGGCCAATCAGAGTGATACTGTCCAGAATGAGATATATCACGCAAAACTGACAAAAGTGAGCAATGTCAGTAGATGGTCAGGCAAAAAGTTAGTGGATCCAGAAGGTCCCCTTCGGTACACCTTCAGACAAGGTGATGGTCTTGTCATCCAAGGATGGTGAACCGAGTGGACGAATTGGTAGATATCAGGAGCCCACCAACACCTTGTCCCTAGGATAGAATTGAAGGCATCCTAAAATCTAGTTTGGCTAGTACATGGTTAGGCTGTAGCTGCCTGAGATAATGTGTAGCATCGTGGACCACTGCTTTGGCACCTCCACTGATCGTGTAGCCCAATTGCCTAGGAGCTAACAGGGTAGCCATATCTTCCATCACTGCATACCTGGCAATCTTGGCCACATGCCAATATAAGGTACATCCTAATGCAATTAGCCTTACCCCACTACTCCGCACCCCTTTTTATCCTATCCAGAGTAGAGGAAGAAAAAGTGTGGATCAGAGGTGGATCTTTGCTCCCTAGAACCAGGGCGGAAAAGGAAGCTAGGGCATCGGGCAGTGAAAAAGAAGGTTGGAGTCTCCTACGTATGGTTAAAGGCCATGTCCTTCAAATGTTGCAGTTGCACCCATGCAGACCTGCGGAATCATTTTAGAAAGACCTAATGGCCCGTGCTACACCCCTTCATTTTCTGATATCAGGACACCTCTGGAGCTTACGGGGTGCTGGAATTGGGGTGAGTCAGGGGATGCTTCTCTTTCAGAGCTGCGAAAGTGGCAACTAAACTCTCTGCCAAAAAGTCTGCAGAGCACACCAGGAGGACTGTCCCCTTGATATCTCCCTCCTCCAATTTCTCTGAGACCCAGCGGCCTAAAGATTCCAAAGGGTCCTGAAGATTGCCCTTGCTCTTACTGTTACTCTTAGCCCTCTTAGCCATATGCTAATGGGAGGGGCCTACTTCTCCTCTCATTGACCATTAGCCAAGGACCTTTTGACCTCACCTTTTGGCATTCCCAAACAACGTGAACTAAACTGAAGAAGTCTCTCCCAAGAGGTAACATCATAGCTTCTAACCACAACCTCTAGCAAGCTTCGAACTTGCTTGATCTATTTTTATTTCCTACTCACCTTCACTGCTGCCATGTCTTACATGCATCACGTGTATATGTCAGGATGTGATTCCCATCACCTGCTGTACACATCAACCTCACGTGTGTCTCATTCTTCCTGATGGAAGCTAAAGCATCTAGCCAGATGCAAATTTAAATTTATTGCTGAGAAAGTCACTAAATGATTGGGCAGTCAATGAAACAAGAATCCACCAATCTAGACCACAACATTATTATTATTATTATTGTTGTTGTTGTTGTTGTTATTATTATTATTATTATTATTATTATTATTATTATTATTATTATTATTATTATTATTATTATTATTATTATTATTATTATTATTATTATTATATCAAACTAGATTTCAGACTTTGGAATGTCGAGGGAACTGCAGGACAGCAATTACTACAGATCCCATGGTGGGAAGATCCCAGTCAAGTGGACAGCCCCAGAAGCCCTCTATTATCACAAGTACTCCACAGCTAGTGATGTATGGAGTTATGGATGTGTCCTCTTTGAGATTTGGTCACTTGGATCTAAGCCATTCCATGATGACACCAACGCAGAGGTCAGACTTTGTATTTTACTTTGTATTATACTTATAATAACACTCTACATATCTTCTATTTCCTTCACCTCTTATATTTGTAAACTTACATCCTTTGTTGCTGAATGATTACATAATAGTTGGAGCTAGATTTTTAAAATAAATATAATAATAAAATTAATTTTTTAAAATAATAATTAAAATAATAAAATAAAAATTAATATAATAATAATAATAATAATAATAATAATAATAATAATAATAATAATAATAATAATAATAATAGTAATAGTAATAAACAATAAACAACAACAAAAACAAAAACAATAATAATCATAATAATAAAGTATTATATTATACAATAAACAAAATGATATGTGCCTGTTGTTTCCATTTTTTGGGGAGCCTGCTGCAAGGTCAAGGGAGAGTAGGTACTCAATTATGGCCATGGATTTGGTCTCAGAAGTTGTTTAAATGTTGCTAAAAGACACAATCGCCAGAAATGGCAGGCTACATGACATTGTTGGGTTTTTTTACATTCCTGACAATAGCTCATAAACTACTATGCCACATGACAAATTTACCAATGAGCCACATAGGCTATGTTAGAGCTCTCATAATGCAAGCAGATTACTAGAGACCCTACAGAGCCAATGATGACCTCATTTTACTATAGATCAACATTTTTCTTTTAGATTTATTCTGCAAGCATTGCAAGAAAAATACAAGACTAGTTAGTAGCCACTGCAGGAGCTAAAATAAGACTTGGAGTGTTTCTTTTCTTGTAATAAGAAACCTCTGCCCAACAATTTTTTTGTTGTTATCTCTAATTATTGTATTGACTTGTCAACAAAAGAGTGACTCTGGGGGATCAGCTAGTGTAGTTTGTTGTCACCATGTTGCATAATTTCCGAGCTATCATTGCCAATGCATGCACAGATGTATTCCTAAACCAAATGGCCTATGATGCCAAGTGTCATGCTGTTTCTAGTGATGGAGCCTTCTAGCAGCATGTATCAACCACCTATCTTGATTTCTGACACACGCCTATATAACATGAGCATAAAATTTGGTAAAAATTGATTATAAGTTTTTGTGTAACCCTGCCAGTGAAGAAACAGGCAGTGGAACAAAGAAACAAACTGGGTGGAGTTAATGTCCACTCCATGGTGACAATAATGATGAGGTTAGTTCTTTTTCGCTCAACCGAAGAAACATAATTATTGCAAATATATACACTAAAGACTGTAAATGAAAACAAGGGCGATAATTTTTTCATAATATATTAATAATAGTAAATATTATTTTATCATTATTATTATTGTTGTTGTGATGTTGTTATTATTATTATTATTATTATTATTATTATTATTATTATTATTATTATTATTATTATTATTATTATTATTATTATTATTATTATTATTATTATTATTATTATTATTATTATTATTATTATTATTATTATTATTATTGTAATTACCATTATCACTATCATTATAACTCCTTATTATTATTATTATTACTATTTTCATTATTATTATCATCGTCACATCATTATTATTATCATTATAATTATAATAACACTAATTATTATTATTGCTATCATCATCATTATCATTATGATTATTAATACTATTATCATTATAATAATAATTTCTGTTGTTGTTGTTATTATTATTATTACTAATATTATTATTATATTTAATTTTATTATTGATATTATTAATATTAATATTAGAATTATTATTATTATTATCATACAAGTGCAGGCGATGAAGAAGGTGGGCATTGGGTTCAGACTCCCACCTCCTCCTGGCTGCCCCAAGGCTATTTATGACCTCATGATACAATGCTGGTAAGTCTCATAAAACATTATTATACATCCATCAATAACCGCCCCACCCCCCCCCCCCCCCATCCATGCACTTTAATCATTTAGGCATCCTAAAGTGGACCAACGATCATCTTTCTGTGATGTGACAGTATCATTACAGAAGCCAGACTTCATTCTGCTGCACTGGAGCAATGAAGGAAATATGCATGGAGAAAAAGCTAGGATTCTGGGAGCACCTCTGCAGAATGGATATATGCTACACATGGATCTGCAGAAAGTATACTTGACAAGACCAGAGCAGGAGATTAGTCTGCAGCAAGCTAAATACAACTCCGATCCAAGGCAGCAACAAGATGAGCACTTGTACAACCCAAGCCCGCAACGAGATGAGCACTTGTACAACCCAAGCCCACAACAAGATGAGCACTTGTACAACCCAAGCCCACAACAAGATGAGCACATCTCCAAGCCAAGGCCGCAACAAGATGAGCACATCTCCAAGCCAAGCCAGCAACAAGATGAGCACATCTCCAAGCCAAGCCCGCAACAAGATGAGCACTGCTCCAAGCCAAGCCAGCAACAAGATCAGCACATCTTCAAGCCAAGCCAGCAACAAGATGAGCACATCTCCAAGCCAAGCCAGCAACAAGATGAGCACTACTCCAAGTTAAGTCAAGTGTTGGAGAGTAGTTTTGAATGTGATGAAGTTGATGGTTATGATGTAGTGCCAGTTGATGTGGAAGAGAAAACAAGTGATGATGATGATACTGATGATGCTTATTCACAACCCTACCCTGACAGTGCATAAGCAACAATATTGTAACTATATATTAGTTTTTAGGCTAGTTATATATATGATAGTTAATTAGTTATACATATGTTTGTTAATTACTTAATTATTATTTTGGAATTTTTGTAGATATTCTGATGATAATTTATGTGTAGGTAGGCATTATTATTGTTGTTATTAGTTGTTGTTTTTTAATTGTAAAATCCAACTATCTGTATTTTGATGAAATATTATGAGACAATGACCATTTTACCACAAACTGTAACTGAATTGCAATAGAGTCAACATTGTACCCTACGTGATATCAAGGACTCCAACACTCACATAATGAATATAAACAGAATGTTGCAATGTATAGGACCAAAATAAGGGCATCATACAAACCACATGAAGAGAAGCAAGCCACAGAGTTCTGGCCATGGGCAGTTCTTTGTGTTGATGTATACCACATGTCCTTATGCTTGGCATCCATGTTAAAATTTAATTGTGAACAACAGCCCATCTTGGAATAGACATCTGTAGTGAAGAGTGAGAGGTAGTAACTCCACAAAAACATTGATGGTATTTTCTCGTGAATGTAGAAAGTGGTCATAATATTTTTCTTTGAAGAGATGGCCTGCCTATCTTATGTTTGATGTACTTCATCAGACAAGGAACAAGGCCAACTAAATAAATACCACTTTATATTTCTTGCTTGTGGCAATGAAATATACTGGTGTGCTGGAGAAAATTGTTCAGACTGAGTATTAATTTACCCACCCAAAGTTGGCCATCACAAAAATTCAGTAAATGCTGGGGTATAAGTCGCATACCATAACTATCAACATTTCAGAAAACTTGATGTCATCTGACTGATCTTGGTAATGTTGTCAATTCAATGTCCTTTTTCCACTTAGCATTACAGCTCTTCCATTCCCAGAATTTAAGCTTAAAAGCTGCAGTATAGCTCATATTCTTAGTCCAAGTGAGGGAGAGGATGATATGGAGCTATGCAACCTACAAAAATATAGTTAAACAATAAAAAGCATAAAAAGTGAATTTAACTTTTAATCTGCAGAATAGGAAGAAGAAAAAGTATCCACTGTCATCAATCTATACCACTGCAATTACACATCGTTGCATAATATTACACACCAATATTATATTTACTTCTTCTTTATAGAGTTCAGCATGAAACTGGAGCTTTTGAAGTCCTTGTTCTTCTGTGTTAGATTTGGCCTTAGAGCTAAAAAATCTGTAACTCTCCTGTCCAGATCTAGTTAGTCCGAGGTCAATTCCCCCCATCCTCCTTCCCCAAATGTATGAAATGTATACTTAGCAGCATATAAATTGACGGAGCAAGTTGGTTGGGACATACCAAATAAATTGAAATGTCAATTTGCATACCCACTTAGTTGGAGGAGCCTTATTTTTTTAGGTGCGACTTTGAGTGCAGTTTGAGGTTTTTATCTCAGAATCTGAGAAAAAATGTTGGAGGGGGAGGGGGTTGCAATTGCCTACTTGCCCTCTGACATATGGAGTCTTCTATACCAACTGCCAGTGTACAAATCTTTGGCGGTAGGGTGAGGTAGGTTGGGAGATATGTTTCTGGATATAGATCCAGACAGTAGTTGCCTTGTCACCCCACACAACATGTTTTCATATATATTAGCTACTGCAAAAATTACTGTGTAGGGAATACCTGTGATGGCTATCCTAGCTATGCCTCACCAGGAGATGCCGCTTCATCAGCCCACGACACTAACACAATTTTAAATTACCTTGTTGCACCTTCAGAACAGTGAACGAACCAGCTGAAGCTAGCGATATAACAAACAGTTTTACACAGATGTGTGAGGTCATCGTACACAGATGTGTGAGGTCATCACACACATAAAACTGTCTTCATCAGAGAAGGCTTCTTGTCTCAAGCAAAAAGGCACCTTACGACCAGCGCAGTGTAAACCTTGTGAAGGAGCAGAATATAGTCGTTCCCAATAGAATTTCTCTGGCTTTTAGAATAGTTGGGGAGTGAAGAGTTGGCGTAATGTATATAAAAGGGTAGAAGAAAATAAAAGGGGCGGAAGAAAATATAGGGGTGAGGGGTGAGGATACACGTATTCTCCGTTAAAAAAATGGAAGGTGTATGACATAAGGATGCAAGTGCAATCAAGTACATGTAATATGATGTGAGACACTTTATACAGTGGCAGACAGAATCGACTCTGATCTCACCAGATCCACGCAGGTGACTTTCGAGCATGCCCCACTGATGTAAGATGGCTGAGCGTAGCAGTGAGAATGAAAGTCTGCAGTGCAGCCAGGTTAATGTGAAGCTGTACGGACTGTTCCACTTCATTGCGAGAAGGGAAGTGAGTATATTGTAAAAGGTTTTGGCTTCCCTTGCCAAACCTCCAGGGGCAGCAATAACTAGGGGAGTAAATATGCTGCTCCACTTCTCTAATAACTAAGTGATTTTGCATGCTCCACTTCTCTAATGTGCTGTTCAACAAGTTTTTCTTACAAGTTTTTCTGTGTTTCCTTTAGCTGGAAGGTAAGTCAGCACATCTGTTGGAAGGGGGAACATAGGAACGGGTACACCCATCTGAAACTAGAAATGAATGCAAGGCATTGTGTGGGAGCTGGGAGCAATAGAAACATCAATCAGCTGCATGCAGAATACTGATCTGTAAATTATTGATGTCATCAGATTGGATTGTAATATGGAGAAGTAGCTACGAGTAGTACGGTTTACAAACTGGTGCCGTAAGAAGAGTACCAACTCGAATATTCATCAATTCTGGTTGAGCAACTATACCTGCTGATCCTTTCCAATTTAGAAAATGTAGCTCATGAATAGACTAAAAGTCACTTCACCATCCATTCTTGCCTGATGGACTTATGGAGTGTAGAAGCTTTACCTGAGCCTAAAGAAGGTTCTGGATTGTGGATGTGGATGATGCCAAGCGCTAGCAACGTCCGCTATATTATGATTGATTTTTGAACACGACTTTTTATGTGTATATATATATATATGTATGTAGCTAGCTAGCTTGTCTTGCTAGGAGAGCTAACCGTGCACTTATCACGTACTCAAGTTTTAGAAAAAACTCACTGTATGCAGTAGGGCTTTCTCTAGCCACTGGTGCTGTCTAACACTTGGCAACCTGGAGAAAAATGTGTTGCAAAATCAGGCACTCCAGTTTTGAGGTACCTCCATTTTAGCTCCAGTAACTTGGGTATAGGTAAATATACAGATGAAAAATGTCTTAGCATCAAAAGAGAGAGTACACAGAGAGACCTATCTTTTGAGCTACATATGAAGTCCATATCATGAAGTGTGCAGTATCTATGGAGCTATCAAGTGATAACTACAAGTTTTTTTTAAATCGTCTACTAGTTTATGGTATCAGCCCCCCCTGGTGGAGCATAAGAATCAAAGCGTATTTTGTGAATTAGCTATAGCTAATAATAAGTTTGTGCTGGAGGGTGGTTCTTAAGGACCTAAAGAATCCCCCTGGATCAGCCACTGATGTGCAACTCAAGGCTAGACAAATCTCCAGCTGAACTTCAGCTATTATGACAGAAATACCTAGACTGCAGCAAGAAATGGGATGTTCAGAGGAGTCACTGTGAGTTTGAAAACTGTAAAATATTCCTTTGAATTTTAACAGAAAATGGTGTCCATTAATTTGAAGATATGCCAGATGTGAGTAATACACTAATGACCAAGAGAGCACTGATAAATACACTTTGAATTCAATTCTCCACCTGAGTTGTGTTTATGTATAAGTCTATATTTGCTGAGGGAGTGTAGGTCACACTGGAATATAAGTCACCCCCTACCCCCCCCCCCCCCCCCCCCCCCCCCAAGTTCACCATTGCATAATTGAACAATAGCCTGAGTATAAAGTATATACTAATGATCCTTCTGCTTGCATGCAAGAGCTAGAGTAAGTTCTGTTTCCATCTCCATGCGACCTGGCTGATCTTAATAGCACTGTCAACTTGATCTTCCTTCTCCAGTCTCACACTAACTTTTTTTTTGCTTACTCTGTATTCCTGTTCAGCTCTCGAGTTCAACAACTTTGGGCATAAGGAGGGACAATGTAAGGAGGAACAATGTGTTAAAAAACCCTGTGGTTGCTACTTTAGAGCTCCATAGATTCTGCATACTTCACTCTATAAACTTGGTATATAGCTCAAATGATAGCTCTCTCTCTGTGTGCTCTCTTTTGATACTAAAGCATGTGCATAAATATAACAATGCCAAAGTTACATGCAGTTGAAATTAGGCTCAAAACTTGCATGAATTCTCTTGCAGTTCTGGCTCCTGATTGGAAGTGCTTAACATTACTACCAGTGGCTAGAGGAAGCCCTACTCTATACAATGAGTGCTTTTATTAGGTGCTAAAATGTAAGTACATGGTCAAGTTTGCAGGTAGAATATTAATTTCCTTTTCAACCTGCGTGTTTGACCACGTACTTGCATTTTAGTGCCTAATAAAAACTGGCTCACATTTGCTTGGGTGTCCCTGATAATGCTCACTATCTGTCACAGCCGGCACGTTTCTCATCACATTTCCTTTTTTACTTCCTCTCAATTTATACCAAACCCCACCTTCCTCTGCCCCACCTCCATGATGCAGCACTCAACAACAATATCAGAGACTGTAGAATATCTCTCAGATGACATAACGAAATTACAATGAATCAACTTGGAATTTACTCTCTCGACGTTTCAACTTGATGCTCTAGCCTTCATCACGAGTAATGAGATGCTAAGACTCGCATCAGCATGTTATATACCAATAGCTAGCTATATATCCACCATGTGCTACAACCTCACCACATGCCATAGGATTTTTATTTTTATTTTTTTAACTCCAACTGAGGCCATGTGGAGGCCATGTAAGTCAAATTGGTTAACCTGACCACTGCAATCCTGACAAAGATTGAGTGATCTATTATACCTTGACCCTTGTAACTGAGCACACAGTTCCCCACAAGCTGTTGTTCACCTTTGCGAATATTTACGTCTAGTAATTCTGAAATTCTCATTCATGTTAGATGATGTTTGCAATGCCCTTGGCTACAGGATCATCTCGGGCTTGATCAAGTTAGTTCACTCAAAAATGACATTGTGTCAACCTGTATACTGCAATAAATTTGTTTAGAACCGAAAACTCGAGCAAGTAAATTTAATTCCTGATAAAGGTTAGAGCATCTATTCGAAACATTGAGAGAATAATATTCAAGTTGATTATTGAGGCTGTAGTAGGTAAATTTAAGTTAATGATATATAGAGAAAGTGATTGTATCTACAGTATATACATTATTATGATTATTATGGTTTTTTGTTATAATTCATCCCTCTAAATCATGAGGAAACTTTGTTAAAATGAGTTCTTTATAATAATTGATTAATTGTAGTTAATAAGCAACAAGAATAACCAAGTGTATTATATGAATATATACTACTGCTATAGACAGCTACATGATGTTCATCACAGTGCAACCTTTATTATTCACAAATCAACTTGTCTGTGCAACTCATCGTCTTGGCTACATAATGGACTCCTCACTACTCAAATGACTTCCCTTCTTGGAAGGCACCCCAACATTTCCTTGCTCTTTCTTCACAACAAGTATGTCATTGCTGCCCTTATCAAAACTACTCTGATTTGAAGATCCAATCTTCATTTTCCGAGATGAAGGTGAATGCTGCAATATAATATGTAATAGTAAGTAAAAGTGTGTACTGAAGTGCTTTAATTAACTTGAAATTGTTTTAGTTGTGTAAGAGTACATGAAGCTGGCACTGGTGATTTTAAATGATGCATCCATATTATCTTTTGGAAGAGAATTTTTCTACTTTTTAATGATGTCCAGCTGGTACCTTTGCTTTAGCTGCTGCCAATCTTGATGCTCAGGTTCACTAAAACTTCTAATGCAGATTCCACTTATAAATGTGTGGATAGATCTTCACAGCAATCCCTGAGTAATATGAGAGATTACATTACACACTGCATAAAAATCATGAGGCAGAGATTTATTAGAGACACATTTATCATTTTCATTAAATTTATTGAAGTCATGAGATTGACGAGCATATGATAAATGATGTGTGCCTCATCCCATTGACGTTTTTTTAAAGATTGAATTACTTTTGTGTGTATGTGTGATTCCTATTGAATTGATACGTAGTTTTGCAGTTACAAAGTCAACAAATTCCAGGTCACTTTGATGAGAGCTACATAGTGGTACCAATATCTCATACTAACTGTGAATTCTCGTTCTATGATGCTAACTCCATGTCAATACTAGCATGATACCTTTTCATTCCCAACTTTTATGTTCGAGGAGAGTCCTTGGAGCTATCTTTGACACCTGAACTAAATCTGAACTAAATCTCAGAACACACTCGATCCCAGATCCAGCAGCCATGCTATGAACATGGATAAGAACATCCATACATCTTTGCCATTGAAGAGTTGCTCTACTATTGTCTTACCTTAGATCATGCCAATGAGAGAAGGATATGGTCAATGTATGTACATACAGCTGGTAATTAAATGGTGGCCTATGTTAGACAAAGTATAAGTGACCTCACCACAGGTTATGACAAAGAAAATTTACCAGCTTGTCATATTAATATTATTATAGTAGGAAGTCAGTTATCCTAACACATCAGGTTTGTCATAAAACTGAAATGTTTGGGTAATTGAAGAACACACCATTCATCATAGTATCACAGATTTTGATCTTATCCTCAATATTAAGGTAAGTCCTTTCTATATTTAGAGTAGGTATGGCCCCTCTACAATGAGCAAGAAGAATTGACAGAAACTACTGGCAGAGCTTCACATTGGGCAAATGTGTGTATTTGTTGGCGCATGTGTAAAGGGAATTTACCTCAGAAATGAAATAGGAAGCAGCCAGCATTTGCCTGGACACAGCTTCCTGTAGTGTTGGGTTGACTAATGTCTTGGATAACTGACTTCCTACTGTTGTTGTTGTTTTTATTATTATCGGGGAATACAGCAACACTCACTATTGGTTTGACCCAATTCACTCAGCACCCACCCCCCGAGCTAAAATCTCGACTAAAACTCACATTGGCAGCTTCCCTAGATGCCTAAATGGTGTTTTAAGCTAATAATTATTAGCTCCAAAAAAACTCTAAGCATTATGTGCCTTGAATACTTTGCTAAGATAGTGAACCAGCAGCACACAAAATATTGAAATTGTGTTAAAAACACCTTGAAATTCATCTTCAAGGACTATCTATGCATCTATCTATTCATCCTTCTATCTCTCTTTTTTCCTCTTGTATAACTTGTGTATATATGAGGGTCTATTCATTAGTATCACAGGACTCCAAATGTTCAAAGATCAGCTGGTCAGTTTATGAATGATGCAATCAAGCTAAAGCATCTGCTGAAAGACCTGCTCTCATTTATGTATTGTTTCTGTGGTATTCTTGCTACAGGGCAACTCTAACTAAGTCCAAAGGAGACGTAGCTGATCCTGTACCAAAACACCCGGCGGTTTGGTCGGTGGAGTTCCACTATACAACTGTTACCAACTGAAGAGGACTGTAGCTGACCCTGCATACATCGGAACAGCAGCAAGACGTGGCATGTTGTGACATGTAGTGTACAACAACAACAACACATGAGTTCAACAAAGTGTTAAAAAGCCTCGAAGACCTGAAGCTCTGACTTGGTGCAATCCTACCACTCAACTGCAATATCCAGAAATAACACAATAACCAAAAGAGCAACTCAAAACAAGAGCAAAAATGTTTTCAAACATGGTTGACCTTAATTTTTTTTTTTAACAAACAAAATTCGTCAACACTGGTAACACATGAAGCAGATTGGATGGCATGAGGAACAATGAGCTTTTGAGGAGACGAAGTAACAGTTGTTTCATCTAGACTATGAATAATGGAGAAATGAAGACTGGAATTTTTTTGGCTAATACTGATAGACCATTTCTTAGGGAAAAGGGTAGGCTTCATTATCAGCACCTGTAACTTCTCTCTGATATAATCCTCATTTTCATTGCTCTCCCTTCAGTTATTATATTTTAGGATTCCAAGGAATTCGATTAAGAGACAAAGTGAGCATGTTTAATCAATGGTGAGAGTGATGTGCTCTAAGGCTGAGCCACCTCGTATCTAGAATCCTTGGCCTTCTACTAAGCCACTCCTGAAAGGAATGTAGCTCAGCTATTATTTTTGCACTTTGCACTGTGATGAAATGACCAAAGGTACAGTAACAAAGAAGGTATCCATGATGTGGCATCATTTGTCACTAGATTAGTTAAGATGTGGCATCATTTTGTCACTAGATTAGTTATGCACAGATTGGCTTGAGCCTGTTTATTTCACAATTGTGCTTCCCAAGCTTACTGGCATCATCACTGTTCCAATTCTTGTAATTATGGCTAGCTTGGGTTATGTGTAAATCCAAACATTCAAAAAAGTTACCAGGATTAGCCTCAGCAATTCTTGTAGACCCCCACACAGAAAACAAACAAACTAGTTGCAACAGTCATAGTAGATTCATAGATTCATCATATGGTTTGATTAAAATCCCGTCAGTTTTTGTAGCCACCCTTTCTGTACTTCCATCCTTCAAAGTGCTGGAGCAAGAGAATGCCCATTGAAATCATCATTTTTTTGAGTAGCTTGAACAATGGCATGCATAATAGCATTTGACATCTTTTGCTTTTGCTATCAGGAAAAACTGACAAAGAAGAACAAGTGTCTGATCCATGAGCAAGAACAATAAATTAAGTTCTACCAGAGTGCTGCAAGGATTGCCTCACCCCATGGAGCCATTAACCCCTTACTCCAATGTTAGCCAGCCAAATTTGGCTCTACATACCCCAATGTCTGTCTATGTCCATCAACCACCTTCAGTACACAAAGGATCTTTGTTGCATACCAATAATGTAATGGTCACCCTTATGTGAGTATGGAGCCAGCTTACCTTGTGCTCCCACTTGGCAGTTACTTACTTCTCTTCAAATTGACTGTCATCAATACCAGTAGGGTATCGATCTGATGTCAATGGACTGATGCTAATGCTACTCAACATAGGTAAGCAGTTAAGAGAGTTCCTGGCCATGTGCTATCAGAACTAGCTACAAAATGAACTGTTTAAAATGTGTGCTTTAATTAAAGGGGGACATACCTGAAAACTGTGGTTTACCATTAAAGTACCACATCTTTGCACACATTCATGCTATGGTCCTTATTTTGTATAGCCAATGCTCTGGTGGTAGTTTTTTTTGTTTTCCCATACATGTTTGTAACTGCAGGTTGGAATGTGAAGTGAAATGGCCTGTTCCCAGTAACACTTTCCAGCATCAAGTCTTGAATCGCTATAAAAAATGTGAATGATAGAGCCCTACAAACACTACAACTTGGTACTGAGATATTTATATATATTAAAAAAATTAAAGTTGACTTATGTTCATGTGAAGGGTGTCCTAAAATTATAAAATACAAGTATATAGTATATACCAAAAAAAACCTTGTGGTTACGACTTTGGAGCTCCATAAATTCTGCACACTTCACTGCATGGACTTGATATATAGCTCAAATGATAGATCTCTCTGTGCGCTCTCTTTAAGTATTAAAAAAGCTGAGTATATATAACTATGCTAAAGTTACATGCATCCAAAGTGGAAGTACCTCAAAACCAGAGTGCCTGAACAGTTGTTCCTGATTGAAAAGTGCTAGCCATTGTTATCTGTGGCTAGAGGAAGCCCTGCTCTACAAAACAAGTGTTTATTATGCGCTAACATGACTAATTAGGCAAGCATGGGTGCTGGGGGGATTTTCTATGGATTTTCCCCCCCAGCAACCATGCTTGTCTACTTCGCCTAAATGAAAGCAGGAAAGTGTATATAGAGTAGGGCTTCCTCTAGCCACAGATAACAAGCTAGCACTTTCCATAACTACATCAGTTCAAGCATTAGGATAACCCCACTTTGGCTGCATGTAACTTTAGCATAGTTATACCTATGCAGCTTTAAAAAAATATAATTATATATAAATATACCAAAAGAGAGCACATGGAGAGATCTATCATTTGAGCTATATATCAAGTTCATTCAGTGAAGTGTGCAGAATCTATGGAGCTCCAAAGTCATAACCACAAAGGTTATGACATAGTCTTCAGGTATGGACCCCCTCATAATGTAGATAATCTGCAGGCTGCACTCTCAGCTAGTTGGCCACTACACTACAAGAATACACAGGATTACGGGTTCAATCCATGTCTCTCCACAGTGGAGGAAACTTCTTAAATATCCATTAAATACATGAAAGAAAGAGAAATCCAATCCAATATATATCCATTTTTTTACATTTTGTTCTTGTATACATTTTGTTCTTGTATATTATTATTATTATTATTATTATTGTTGTTGTTGTTGTTGTTATTATTATTATTTTAATTATTATTGTTATTATTATTATTATTATGATTATTGTTGTTATTATTATTATTATGATTATTATTATTACTACTACTCTACTACTACTATTATTATTATTATTATTATTATTGTTGTTGTTATTATTATTGTTGTTGTTATTATTTATTGTTGTTGTTGTTGTTAATATCATTATTATTGTTGCTATTATTGTTATTATTATTATTTGATGTGTTTCTAGTTGTCTCGTTTTTATGAATTTATTTATTTTTATCTGGTATACCCTCTTAAACTTACATTTGCTATTTCTGCCCTCAGATGTTCCACAATGCTTCTGAGCTGTGCTATTTTCGCATCATCTTCAGTTCCCAAAATACTAATGCTAGTGGTAACAGTTGATCCTAACTGCACTTCACCAGTTGGATTCCTCTTCAACTCGATCATCTGTATTGACAAGAATATAGAAACAAAACAGAATAAACATTCAAAGTTATTTATAAACCCCACACTTGCTGCAGAGCATAATGTCAATCTCAACTTCTCAAAAGACTAGTAAGCTCCAGTAATCGTATGTGTACAGTTAAAATTCATCTTTCGAATCTTTGCTATATAGCCTGCAAACAGAACTTGTTCATGTACTGCCACTGCCAGGCAGTATGTGATGCCAAAGTTGTATCTTTTACTTCACATGAATATGATCGATGAACATTATCACAGCTGAAAAGGACTGATTTTATCAGCAAGTAACGTTGTAAGGGGGGGACTAAAGGTCAAATGTAACCTCGAATACAACTGATCATAACGTTTTTGTTTATAATACTATGAACATAATTTTGCTACCAAAAGATAGCCCTATTCATGTACTTTCAAATGATATGTATATCATACACTTTCTATTTAACCTCCTGCCAGGTACCTTCAAGAAGCAAGTGCCTTGAAGAAGTCTTTGAACCACTCCCTACCATTACTCAGATTTTTTATTGGCTTGTAATTGCTTGTGTGGTTAGAGAATGCATAGTGCTATATAATTGATAGATTGGAATGTAAAAAAAAAATTTCCTCAAAGCCATGGTGGGTTCATAATGTAAATGAAGTGCTAATTTACATTATGAACTCACCATGGCTTTGAGGAATTTTTTTTTTACATTCCAATTCATCAATTATATAGCACTATGCATTCTCTAACCACACAAGCAATTACAAGCCAATAAAAAACCTGAGTAATGGTAGGGAGTGGTTCAAAGACTTCTTCAAGGCGCTTGGTACCTGGCAGGAGGATAAATAGAAAGTGTATGATATACATATCATTTCAAAGTACATGAATAGGGCTATCTTTTGGTAGCAAAATTATGTTCATAGGATTATAAACAAAAACGTTATGATCAGTTGTATTCGAGGTTACATTTGACCTTTAGTCCCCCCTTATTAACACACAATAAATCAATTACGCCTACTGGAATCAAAGAACTAACACATTTTAATATTATTCTGTTATTTTATTGATTGACTCACCTATTATTATTATCATTATGTTGTTATTGTTGTTATTCATTATGTTTGTTTCCTTTTTTTAAATTTTATTTATATCATTTACATTCATTATATAATTATTGAAATATTGTTATCATTATTGCTGCTGTTATTCCTCAAAATAATAAAATTAAAAAATATGTTATTGTTATTACATAATTACTTTCGGGAACATAAATAAGATTCATTAAGTAAACATGAATGCACTATTTTCTAATAAAATGAAGTGACTTTCACACTTACTCTGGGTATGAACAGAAGTCCTAGCACACCTGTGACGAGTGTGAGTATGAAGAACCCTAGCAGTCCATAGAGAGCATTAGGGTCATCATTGACAAAAAAACCCACTATGGTCAGGACGACGCTGATTATGAAGATGGCAAAGACAGAAATTACGATCAGCTTGGAGTCACGTAACTTTTTAATCTTGACGTTGAAAGTCTGGGAAGCTAACACAAGTCCAATGAGGAGATATATTGCCTTGTATGCCAGCAGAACTGGCAACCAAATATTGGCAGCTGTGGAAGTGCATCTCTCAATGATCAGAGGAATATTTCCACCCTGCAGAGACATAAAAACTGATAAAATAATACTGCAAGAAACACCCCACCCATTGAAGAGTTAACACTGAATTTTTGCACTTCATTTTAGTGAAATAACAAAAATAGCAAGAACTCTACTATATATCAAGTCACGATTCTAATTATTTCAGCCTGATTATGACTGCAAGGCCAGAAAGCCAGCCTTTTGTGATCATTTGAACCAAAGAACATTGTGGCTGTTTTGTTTATAAGCATAGAGCAAGCTGCAGTCAGTTACTGAATTATTTTGCTATAAGTGTCATTGAAGATATTCTATCACTTCTTCATGCTCCTCGTCCAGGTAGGCAAATGGGATTCTCTCCATCAGTCACTTTCTTCCACCACCTGGCGAGTAGCTTCTGCAATGGCAGGAATAGCTAAAGCAGCTAGTCTATCATCTTGGAGGCAGTGTGTCTCTCCTCTTCAGACTGGTCCACTTGCACAGATATGCCACAAGTACAGAATAATCTCAGAAGCAATTATAATGTAGTGAATGAGATTTACCGAATGAGTGCTGGTACTAGTCCATTGGTAATTACTATCAACTAGGTGTGCTACAATAGGAGGGTTGCATTTTCAAAAGCAACTTAGGTGAGCAACTTCCATTTGCTGTGCGACTTCTATTCAAATGAATATAGTATATTACATTAATGTATATCTGTATATTTTTATGTACTTCTCTGTGCAGAAGTGAAGTATTCAAGCGTAGTCTCCATGCATTCACAGATACCACGATAAGGAAAATGACATCAAGCACAACCATCACAGCCACCATTGCAAACAGAACTGAGTCCTTCAAAGGCTAGAAGGAGAGAAAAAAAACAATTGAACAAGATAAACAAAAGAGAACTATATAATTTATTCTGAGGTTCCATCCTCACTACTACACAACACTTGCTCTACTACGGTTTCAAAATTGCATTGTCTGCTTCTGATTACCATGGTATTGAATGCTGCATATGTGCATCATGTACAGAGAGACAGTAAGAAAGTCCCATGATTGTGTATACACAACTTTCACTGCAGTTCCTGCTGGGCAAAGATGTCTTACCGATTTCTTCAACAACACGTTCCTAAAGATGTAGTAGACACGGAAAGCTTTGACTACGATGGGTCCAAAGAGCAAAGAGAAGCCAAGGGATGCGATCCAAATTTCTGCCTGTTCAAAAATATATATATATCCATCATGAGACAAATGGTATTTAGCAGAAGCTTAATAATACAATGCTGGGTCCATTTAGGTATCACAGCTTTAAATACAATGCTGGAGCATATGTATACATACATAATAACTCTCAGGTGAATTGTTAATGTTTGAGTTCAGTTCTCGAGCCACTCTACTCCGCACAAGCATTACTACAGCTAGGCCCAAGTTGCACCATCACTGATGTCTATAAATGAACAAATACAAACTAACTGTACCTGACAAAGCACATCCACAAATGGGGTAGGTGCAATCCCATCATTAATACCAAAGAGGATGACAACAACGTAGAAGAAAATGGCTCCAATGATGATGATCGCATTCAGGTATGGACTAGTCAGCTTCACAATGCTAAACAAATGAAGTATAGAATTTATCGTTATAAGCTTACATTACCCAATAGCATTACTACAAAATGTATAAGAACAAAATATTGTAGACATGCGAAAATTGCATACTGTTTATTTCTGAATATGATGTTGAATGCGATGCAGATGACAGAAAAGGCTATTCCGATGAGAGACAGGATGGTCATCACACTGAACAGGCCCACATTAATATGCCGCTCCTGGGCTGCCAGAAGTATCCCATCTAGAAAGAAAACAAAGAACAATTGAAAAACAAAATGAGCAAGGGAGCAAAAGCTACTGCAGGTATTGGCTGTTGTTATTGTTGTTGCTCAAATAATCTCACACAATAGTACACACAGCATGAAAAAACAAATAATGGCACACAATACACAGCATGAAAACAACAAATAATGGTATTCAAGACACCAGCATGAAAACAACAAATAATGGTATTCAAGACACCAGCATGAAAACAACAAATAATGGCACACAAGACACCAGCATGTAAACAACAAATAATGGCACACAATACAGAGCATGAAAACAACAAATAATGGCACTCAAGACACCTGCATGAAAGCAACAAATAATGGCACTCAAGACACCAGCATGAAAACAACAAATAATGGCACTCAATACAGAGCATGAAAACAACAAATAATGGCACTCAAGACACCAGCATGAAAACAACAAATAATGGCACTCAAGACACCAGCATGAAAACAACAAATAATGGCACTCAAGACACCAGCATGAAAACAACAAATAATGGCACACTATACACGGCATGAAAACAACAAATAATGGCACACTATACACAGCATGAAAACAACAAATAATGGCACACTATACACAGCATGAAAACAACAAATAATGGCACACTATACACAGCATGAAAACAACAAATAATGGCACACTATACACAGCATGAAAACAACAAATAATGGCACACTATACACAGCATGAAAACAACAAATAATGGCACACTATACACAACATGAAAACAACAAATAATGGCACTCAAGACACCAGCATGAAAACAACAAATAATGGCACACTATACACAGCATGAAAACAACAAATAATGGCACACTATACACAGCATGAAAACAACAAATAATGGCACACTATACACAGCATGAAAACAACAAATAATGGCACTCAAGACACAAGCATGAAAACAACAAATAATGGCACACTATACACAGCATGAAAACAACAAATAATGGCACTCAAGACACCAGCATGAAAACAACAAATAATGGCACACTATACACAGCATGAAAACAACAAATAATGGCACACTATACACAGCATGAAAACAACAAATAATGGCACACTATACACAGCATGAAAACAACAAATAATGGCACACTATACACAGCATGAAAACAACAAATAATGGCACACTATACACAGCATGAAAACAACAAATAATGTTATTCAAGACACCAGCATGAAAACAACAAATAATGGCACACTATACACAGCATGAAAACAACAAATAATGGTATTCAAGACACCAGCATGAAAACAACAAATAATGGTATTCAAGACACCAGCATGAAAACAACAAATAATGGTATCAAGACACCAGCATGAAAACAACAAATAATGGCACACAAGACACCAGCATGAAAACAACAAATAATGGCACACAAGACACAAGCATGAAAACAACAAATAATGGCACACAATACACAGCATGAAAACAACAAATAATGGTATTCAAGACACCAGCATGAAAACAACAAATAATGGTATCAAGACACCAGCATGAAAACAACAAATAATGGCACACAAGACACCAGCATGAAAACAACAAATAATGGCACACAAGACACAAGCATGAAAACAACAAATAATGGCACACAATACACAGCATGAAAACAACAAATAATGGTATTCAAGACACCAGCATGAAAACAACAAATAATGGCACACTATACACAGCATGAAAACAACAAATAATGGTATTCAAGACACCAGCATGAAAACAACAAATAATAGCACACAAGACACCAGCATGAAAACAACAAATAATGGCAATCAAGACACCAGCATGAAAACAACAAATAATGGCACACAAGACACCAGCATGAAAACAACAAATAATGACACACAATACACAGCATGAAAACAACAAATAATGGCACACAATACACAGCATGAAAACAACAAATAATGGCACACAAGACACCAGCATGAAAACAACAAATAATGGCACACAAGACACCAGCATTAAAACAACAAATAATGGCACAAAATACACAGCATGAAAACAACAAATAATGGCACACAAGACACCAGCATGAAAACAACAAATAATGGCACACAAGACACAAGCATGAAAAGAACAAATAATGGCACACAATACACAGCATGAAAACAACAAATAATGGCACTCAAGAAACCAGCATGAAAACAACAAATAATGACACAAGCATAAAAACAACAAATAATGGCACACAAGACACCAGCATGAAAACAACAAATAATGGCACACTATACACAGCATGAAAACAACAAATAATGGCACACAAGACACCAGCATGAAAACAACAAATAATGGCACTCAAGACACCAGCATGAAAACAACAAATAATGGCACTCAAGACACCAGCATGAAAACAACAAATAATGGCACTCAAGACACCAGCATGAAAACAACAAATAATGGCACACTATACACAGCATGAAAACAACAAATAATGGCACACTATACACAGCATGAAAACAACAAATACACTATACACAAGCATGAAAACAAATAATGGCACACAAGACACCAGCATGAGTATGATGATTACAGACTTACCAGGGAAAATGTTTTCCAATGAAAATCCATTGACAAACACCAAATCCCCATTATCCTCGAGAGCAAATGGTGTGGTAACTGATATATTTATATCATCGCCAACTAAAGAGATAAAATTGTGAAATAAGAAACATGAAGTTCTCAGAGTATGAAATTCCAGGCGACGCGCAGGAGTCCATACTTTTAAGGGGGTGAGGGGAAGGTTAGAATACTTACCATGTGCCATGCAGTGCCCTAGCATGCACCATCCAGTGCCCTAGCATGCACCTGCCATATATCCACTAATAGAAACCACTCCAGCGGTCACCAACCTTGAGTTGTAACCGCATGGCTCAGTCATTATGGTTATAAGAAACACCCTTTCAACTATCCAGTTATAACTCCCCACTACCCATCCATAACCACATCAAAATGCAAGCTGTTTTCATCATTAGTAAAATTAGCTGGAGTCTAATTCAATTGGTTCTAGTCGAGGCACCTGCAGCTAACTTGCTTCGAAGCATTCTTCAATCTTCCTGATAGCCACAAGGAGGCCTTAAAATATAAATACCTGAGGGTAGGTCACACTAGCTACTCCTTTCCATTTTAGGGATGGAACTTATGAAATGAATATGCTAATTGTTCTTGGATATAAGTCACAATGGCTAAAATGAACCACTGGGTTAGTGGTCCAGGTAACCTCGTGGCTAAAATGAATCACTGGGTTAGTGGTCCATGTAACATCGTGGCTAAAATGAATCACTGGGTTAGTGGTCCATGTAACCTCGTGGCTAAAATGAATCACTGGGTTAGTGGTCCATGTAACCTCGTGGTTAAAATGAATCACTGGGTTAGTGGTCCATGTAACCTTGTGGCTAAAATGAATCACTGGGTTAGTGGTCTATGTAACCTTGTGGCTAAAATGAATCACTGGGTTAGTGGTCCATGTAACCTCGTGGCTAAAATGAATCACTGGGTTAGTGGTCCATATAACCTCGTGGCTAAAATGAATCACTGTGTTAGTGGTCCATGTAACCTCGTGGCTAAAATGAATCACTGGGTTAGTGGTCCATGTAACCTCGTGGCTAAAATGAATCACTGGATTAGTGGTCCATGTAACCTGGTACTATATTACCTTCCTTATCTTGGGCTGGAGGAAGCAAAGGGTCTGGTCTATCTAGTACACTAGACTTGTGCAACAGGAATTTTTTATACTTCACCGACCATTCTCAAAAATAGCAGACAAACCTTTGCACCTGTAATAGTACATCATTTTACTAATGCGTATAGAGATAATAACTTGGACTTTCTCTATTATAACTAGCTAAACAGTTATTTCTACGTCTACCTCTCTAGTACCAAGGTGAGTTTGCATGCTTAAGAAGAATTATTCGTCCTTCCACATGCCTGGAATGTAATGAAGAGGAATACTGCAATCTGGTGTGTGACATTAGTCGTATATGCCAGAGACACCGGCCCTTTCCTTTCCTCTCCTCACGCCAAAGATAAGGAAGGTAAAGGGTCAGCTGACTACTACTCTTGATCTTCTATATGTGTCAAATATGTATGTGAAGTGTGCTGCTGTGCTTAAGCTCAAAGTTGTTGTACTCTCAAAGAAGTCTGAGAACAGAAGGATCTGAAAGGGAGTACAGAGTAAGAAATAAAATTAGTGAGAAGGAAGAAGATCAAGTTGACAATGCTATTGATATCAGCCAGGTTGCATGGAGATATGAGATCATGTCCACACCATTTCTTGTGACAGCTGTTCCGATTGAGAATGAGCATCACCATGTGTGTGTGAGGGAAGAACTAACTCTAGCTCTAGCACATGGCACAAGTGTCCTACATTAGTGTGTACTTTGTACTCGGGCTATTATTGAATTATTGCTAACTTTGGTGGAGTGACTTATACACAAGTGTGACCCTACACTCCAGCAAACATAGTACACAAGGCTCAGGCGGAGAATAGAATTCAAGGTGTATCAGTGCTCTCTTGGTTCATTAGTATAATACTCACATCTAAACTGATATAATTGTCCAGTGGGGTTCCTGTCTCCAAATTCATTAAAGGACACCATTCCCTGTGAAAATTCAAAGTATTTTACAATCTGAACAGCAGAATAGCATTTGAAATAACTTTACAGACAATTTCAGTTGTCAAACTTACAGTAACTCCTCTGAACGTTCCATTTCTTGCTGCAGTATAGATGAGTTTATTTATTTCTGAGTCAGAGTAGTTGAAGTTCAGCAAAGAACTTCGGCCAGGGAGTTGTCCAGCCTTGAGTTGCATGTCGACCTCGTGGAGTGCAAATGCAGCTGCCCAGACGGCATCATAGACGTAGCCACCTTGTCGTAGTGCCTCATTAAGAGGGTAGCGAAGATCCACGACATTCTCACTAAAGTCTCTCCAGAATTCCGTATATGACTGCAAGGGGCGGAGCCAATGTACTTAACATCTTGTAAATGCTTGTACTCGACTAATGACACACGGCATAGTCATCAAATTGAGACCCCCCCCTTCCCCACAAATATTAATCTCCCTTGAATAGGCAGCACACAACTACACAGACTATTTAGCTGTCCTCGTTTACAAAGCACACCGTCAAAGGAAATGATCATCACACTACTTGGCTTTTACTATAACACCACTACAAGGTACATACTGTAATACAAGTGCAGGCACTGTGTATAAGGAGCTGGGCCTGCTATAGAGATGCTAGTAATAACTGATTTAGCTATCGTTTCATGAAGTGGGAACTGCACATGTCTACAATATTGATCCTGAAGGGATCCGGGATAATAGGTTATTAAGTCTTATTAGTAGCTCCATGATGCAAATTTTAAAAAAATGTTAGAAAGAGTTATCGGTTGCTTTTCTAATCAACAGGGCAGGGGTGGGTGGAGTTTCTGGGCAAGATAAAACATAAAAAATAGGAACTCCGTAGAACAAGACCTCTCTACTAACAGTATACCTACATACATCATAGAAACTTGACATTACCTATGTAGCTAGCAATGTCCTATGATGGGTAATTAACTTTTGGGGGGCAATGTATATACTACAGTATGTACTTTTACAAAGCTTAGGCCTCGATTGTAATTAAGTTGCCAGATATCTTGATTTTTTTAAAGTGCATTTCTAGGGTGAAAGGACAATAGCTCATTAATTACCGTAGATTTTTTCCGTTTTAGCCAGGTTTTGATTTTTCCCAAATGTTTCATCTGAATGCTTTGGTCTTCATCAGAAGGAATGTAAAAATGAACAGAGTGCTACATGTTTATGCTCATTGCCAACATGTTTCACGTAAAATATGCTCATGATTCATGATCTATCTGAATGTTACAGTATACATAAGTACAGTAAAATATGCTCATGATTCATGATCTAGCTGAATGTTACAGTATACATAAGTACAGTAAAATATGCTCATGATTCATGATCTAGCTGAATTTTACAGTGTGTATAAGCACAGTTAGACACAGTAAAATGTTCTCTTGATTCATGATCTATCTGAATTTTACAGTGTGTATAAGCACAGTAAAATATGGTCATGATTCATGATCTATCTGAATGTTACAGTGTGTATAAGCACAGTAAAATATGCTCATGATTCATGATCTATCTGAATGTTACAGTGTATACAAGCATAGTAAAATATGCTCATGATTCATGATCTGAATGTTATAGTGTACATAAGCACAGTAAAATATGCTCATGATCCCGTGATCTATCTGAATGTTACAGTGTACATAAGCACAGTAAAATATGCTCATGATTCATGATCTATCTGAATGTTATCTTACAGTGTACATAAGCACAGTAAAATATACTCATGATTCATGATCTATATGAATGTTACAGTGTATACAAGCATAGTAAAATATGCTCATGATTCATGATCTGAATGTTATAGTGTACATAAGCACAGTAAAATATGCTCATGATCCCGTGATCTATCTGAATGTTACAGTGTACATAAGCACAGTAAAATATGCTCATGATTCATGATCTATCTGAATGTTACAGTGTACATAAGCACAGTAAAATATGCTCATGATTCATGATCTAACTGAATGTTACAGTGTGGATAAGCACAGTAAAATATGCTCATGATTCATAATCTATATATCTGAATGTTACAGTGTATATAAGCACAGCTCATGATTCATGATCTATCTGAATGTTACAGTGTACATAAGCACAGTAAATATGCTCACGATTCATGATCTATCTGAATGTTACAGTGTACATAAGCATAGTAAAATATGCTCATGATTCATGATCTATCTGAATGTTACAGTGTACATAAGCACAGTAAATATGCTCACGATTCATGATCTATCTGAATGTTACAGTGTACATAAGCATAGTAAAATATGCTCATGATTCATGATCTATCTGAATGTTACAGTGTACATAAGCATAGTAAAATATGCTCATGATCCATGATCTAACTGAATGTTACAGTGTATATAAGCACAGTAAAATATCGGAAAGATATGGTGAAGGTAAGAGATACTACATCAGGATTTACCACATCATTGGCTATATGTATTATTATACTTGTGGACTCTTGACCAAGTGGCTGGAAGCAGAGCCACTACCTCATAAGATCATTGCACTTGTGAACTACTTGACTGAGAGGCCAGAAGCAGCTAATCATTACACTTGTGAACTACTTGACTGAGAGTCCAGATCTTGTGCCAAATAATTTGCCGGTACAAAAAGTATCATGCTAATCATGAACATTTTGTCCAATGTCCTAATACTATTTTTGTTTTGATTTGTTAGGGGAGGTGGGGTTTGTGGCAAGTATATTAGGGCTGTGACTGTGTAAGCCTGATGACTATGAGGAAATACACATAATGAAGTGAATGTCTCCCTCTACATTGACAACCTCTCATACCATACCTGCTATATACTTAAAATAGAAGAGATCATTAAGCTATATCAGTAAGAACTTAAAGGAGAAGCTACTTAGAGGAACATTTCTTCATGCACTTTGATAAGACATCAAAAGCTCTGGCTTCACTTAAGATCCATGCGGATCAAAGAAGTAAAATATTTAGTGTATATTATGATAGTATACCGAAATGTTCAAATATACACAGGATGACCAAACCTACTGGATACCACAACAGAATCAGACCCACCATCCCAAGTATGGTCAACAACACTGAAGGTAGAACCCACCACAGTGACTATCCCAATATTGTCAACCCATTGATATCTCTGGGGTACTAAACCTGAGACCCTTGCACATGGCATGCCATGAACATCTCAGTACTTGCAACCTTGCTGAACATCACTGAAGTCTCTTCAACTTCACTTTGTGAGTAGTGGCAACGAAAGGAAGAGCACAAACAGGATCCATGGACTACACGATATACTATCTGGGGGGAAGAAAATCACCTGTCTTCAGGGTACAGGGTTTGATGGCCTGGATCCCACAAATCAGAGATGGTGTCAATATTGATGGCCAGTTCAATGAAATTTTTCACAAGCTCAATGTATATACCAATTCTCTTGGAGATAATCCAACTCATATCATCAAGCCACCTTCCTGACCTTCTAGCCTCGAGACCAGAATGGGAATTGTCAGAAGCCCAGAAGAATGTCAGAGAGTTCATCCAAGGAGAGATCTGTTCAGTAAGTATCCGTCCTGTGAGTAGCTATAGCAACAATACCAAGTCACCATATACTTGACACCCTTTCAATTTCCATGTGACATTGGCCATTGTTTCCTTAGTAATGCAATGGGTATTTTTCTTCATCACAAAAGCTACTAGACAGCTGAATATCTGGTGTGTGTGTTTTTATGAAGTGGGCCACTGACTTACCTTTGATATACCTTATAACCTGAAGCGGTGAAGAAGTATGATATGCCAGTAGAGTGATTACCCCATGAGCGAGTGCATCGAGTGAAGCCATCACATGATGCTCGGAAAGAGATGACCATCGAAAACCCAGAGAAACTTCAACTTATTCAAGGTCGAGAAAAGGAACCAGCCGCTTTTACAATCGATGCTCTAGAAAGGCACGACTTGAAGACAAGTGGTCCCATCAAACTACGGCTATTTGCATGCGGTGAATGCCATAGGGCATGGTGGCGCACAGTCTTCAAAAGCAAGCCTGTCTCAAGGGGCAGAGGGCACAAGTGTGGAGCAATAAGATATGACGCGCTCCCACAGGAGAAGCAGTTTGGCATCGGTCGATTCATCTGTCCCAATCCAAAGTGTCATCACACTTTTTTCGGCCATTGTGAAGCCATGGATAGATTGCGCTGCAGAAAATGCAAATCTCCTGCCGAGCCTTACATTCATCCTAAGTGGATCAAAAAGGCGAGAAGGAATGAACTTAATCCCGAAGCTAATGCATTTCAACCAAGGAAACCAGACAATCTAGCAATGCCTCCAATTCGTGGAGACTTTGGGTCCAAATTTGAAGCCATCTCAGTGTTTAGGGGAAGCTCTACCACGTTCGGAGAACGTCCAAGTGATCTGGAATGTCCATTAGAAAACTTGAGCACTCCCAGCAGAAGAAGTTCATCCAAGAAATATATCTTCAACCCTAGCATACCCCATGACTCGACGGGCAGTACAGTATCAACGATCCTGACACAGCTCGATTTTGAGAATAATGGAACAGAAGTGGATCTCGATTATGACAATGAGATAGACGATCATGTCCCTGGTGCGTACCGATTTGAGTGCAGTAACTGTGACAATGAATACACGGTGGTGTGCAGGATGGTGGACACAGCGATATGCTTTGGATGCAATACACCCAATAGCCCACTTGGCATGTCAGCATCGAACGAGATTGAATGTAAAACCGACAACAAGCATGCATGTAGCCATTGCTGTACGGATGGGACCTGTCCTAACTTGCAGGAAGCTAGATTTGCTAAGCAAAACATGATGGATTCAATATAAATATTTACACACACTGGTTACAACACACACTGGTATACAAAAATAAAAACAACTGTATTCGATTGACCTGATAAAGACATAAAATTTAAAAAGGAATCTAGACTGTACCCATGTGGACCACAACAAGTTAGATGAACCCTTTACCATTTAAAGCTGTATACCCGATATTGTACTGCAATTGATTGATCAGTGGACAGGATTTTAAATGGTAAAGGGTCATCCAGATAGTTGTGGTCGACATGGATACAGTCCTGTTTCCTTTGTCCTTTCTGTGTATTATAGTCGAGTAGTGGGGAACTCTATACCAAGTTGAGATTTCTACGAAGTCCAACCCTAGCTTGTGGTTTCCCGGTAATTGAGACTGTTTTTGTTGACAACATATCACCACACGTCATGTCTCATTCCGATGTTGACTATATCCATGAGCACAACAAGTCCACCACATAAAAGTGAACTCGTGCCATATCTTGTTGCTGTTCTTGCCTGTTCTTGCCTGTACCTGTATGGGGTCAACTACGGCCTCATTCAAGGACTCCACCAACCAAAACAGCAGATGTTTTGCTAGAGGATCAGAACTTTATTGTCTTGGTGACTGTGCCCCAGAAGCAAGAACTCCACAAAACAAACAGCAAAAATGAGCGCGGGTCATTCCTTCTACAGCACATGCATTAGCTATGGTGTCTTCGATGAACCCATTGTTGATCCTTACCCATCGATTTATCCCACAATCGAGAATTGACGTATTTACTCAAAAAGAACTCGCGATTTTTATTTATTTCAGCCGAACTAGCATAGGTTGCGACTACGCAGTCATTCAAGTGCTGAGCTAAAATGCTCATGCAGTGTAAAAAAACCCAAAACAGATCTTGCCTCTGATCTGCTGATCAAAGGGCTTTGTGCTGGCGCAATTTTTTGTTGTTGCCGAGTCATTGTGATTGTTTATAAACACCATCATCTGAGCTAGCTGCAGTCAGTTAGTGAGTTCCTGCTATTATTATTGTCAACAAGGAATGCATTCATTTCATTAATCCAAGGAGGCGATTGAATCTTCTCCATCACTGTTACTCTCTTGCAACAGCTGGCGGGTAGCTTCAGCAATGGCTGCAACAGTTAAAACTGCTACTCTATCATCCTTGAAGCAGTTCATCTCTCCGTCTTCAGATCCTTCCACCTTCACAGATATTCCGCAAGCACAGAATGATTTCTTTGTCAACTCGACAGCTTAGTGTGGTACAAGGGATTTGTTGACTGCGCACTCACGGTAATACATTTGGTAATTACTATAATTAGGTGTGCAACAATTCGAAGACTATATTTTTTAGTGTGACTTCTATTCAGAGCGCAACTGCTAATTGAGTGAATGTGGTAGTTTATAGTATACATGCATCAGACATATGTGGAGTGAGCCACTATAAGTTCTATGAAAAGACCCACTGTATTGTATATAAGTTATTTGTGGGGGGAGAAAGAGATTGATGCATAGTCCCTGACAATGTATTTGAAGGCTTCTTTTCATACTCTTTCTAGTCTATTTTGTTCTGCCAATTTCATACTTTTAACGAAGGATTCAAGGCATGCAGCTTAGGTTATTGGGTGGGTAAGGGGGGGTTTGCTGCTGCCATTTTGAAATAGGGGTTGTTGTTTTTCCCTTACAGGAACAGTATCCTCTAGGAATGTCTAGGAATGTCCCACCTAGATATGTACTACACAACTACATCTACCTGTCTACCTGTACCTAGATATGTACTGCACAACTACATCTACCTGTACCTAGATATGTACTGCACAACTACATCTACATGTACCTGTCTACCTGTACCTAGATATGTACTGCACAACTACATCTACCTGTCTACCTGTACCTAGATATGTACTGCACAACTACATCTACCTGTCTACCTGTACCTAGATATGTACTGCACAACTACATCTACCTGTACCTAGATATGTACTACACAACTACATCTACCTGTACCTAGATATGTACTACACAACTACATCTACCTGTCTACCTGTACCTAGATATGTACTGCACAACTACATCTACCTGTACCTAGATATGTACTGCACAACTACATCTACCGTCTACTTGTACCTAGATATGTACTGCACAACTACATCTACCTGTACCTAGATATGTACTGCACAACTACATCTACCTGTCTACCTGTACCTAGATATGTACTGCACAACTACATCTACCTGTCTACCTGTACCTAGATATGTACTGCACAACTACATCTACCTGTACCTAGATATGTACTGCACAACTACATCTACCTGTCTATCTGTACTTAGATATGTACTGCACAACTACATCTACCTGTACCTAGATATGTATTGCACAACTACATCTACCTGTACCTAGATATGTACTACACAACTACATCTACCTGTCTACCTGTCACAGTGTACACAATGTCTGCAACCCACAAACAACTCTAGTCAGATATCCTTATCACTCACCACCCACTCATCAGCTGCAACTTATTCTGCAATCAATTTACTTCCTTGTCTTTTAATTTCCTTCCTGATAAATATACAATGAAGATGTTCATGGAACACATGCACTCTGCCACCTGACATCTGAGGACCCGTGGCTCAGTGGCAAGGGCTTTGATAAGTTGTCATGACAGAGAAGTACAGGATATCAACCCCGAGCTCTTCACATTGTGCAAGCTTACTACACTAGAAGTAATGAGTGCAATAATTGCTTCTAATTATAGAGTAAACATGTTATAGAGATCCAGCCTGCTGAATTGAGAGGGTTAAATGACTTCTCAATTATTGTCATAGCAGGGGAATGTCATAAGGCTTAATTAACACGAGGTAAATAACTTAATTTTTAACCGTATATACATGTGTGTATGTGCATGCGCATGCAGGTGTGTGTGTACAGAAATGTCACAAGGTCATCTTTATAAGGGATATAAAGACTAGAAATTCAGCCTATGAAATTGTGTGTGTGTATGTACACACCCAGAAACAGAGACAACACTAGGCCCTCTTCAAGCAAGCGGTGCGGGGAAATAATTCTATGGAGTTGGCTTACCAGCCCCACATCTGTGGGGGTGTCCCTTTCATTGGGAAGTGGTTCAGGAAAGTAGTCTATAGCGATGGAGCCTTCAACAGCCCGTGCTAGCTGCTCTACAGTGCACGTTGAGATGGGGTCAGTCCACCAGCTTGCAGACCACCAGTAGTAGGAAATGAACAGGTACTCAGGAAATATCATCCCTCTATGATAGGCCTATAGTGTGTATATATAAACAACATCAAAAGCAACAACATTAACAACAGCAAAGACAACAACAACAACAATAATAATAGTAGTAGTAGTAGTAGTAGTAGTAGTAATAATAATAGTAGTAATAATAATAATAACAATAATAATAATAGTAACAATATTAATTACTACAGTAGACCCTCGCTAATCCGGACCGCGTTAATCGAACTGCATTAGGTAGCAGAAAAGAAGGGGGGAAAAAATGATCCAAAATGCGTGCCATTATTGAACTTTGAACCTACCACGAGCCTGTCATACGATGCAGCTGCAGTGATATGGAGAAGAAAAGAGCACACAAGAGCCTTACCATTGAGGAGAAGGTCGAGATCCTGGACCAGCTCGGGAAGAAAAGCTACAAGTTACTATCTGAACAGTATGGAGTTGGAGTCTCCACTATCTCAGACATAAAGAAGA
>JAQNBH010000014.1:11924974-12122318 GCA_028752905.1 Cladorhizidae sp. MBARI D1340-BT2 | reverse complement strand
CGAGGGCATGTTCTATTCATTTCATGAGATGCTCTTACTATTCGAGGTCGTGTTCTATTCATTTCATGAGATGCTCTTACTATTCGAGGGAGTGTTCTATTCATTTCATGAGATGCTCTTACTATTCGAGGGCATGTTCTATTCATTTCATGAGATGCTCTTACTATTCGAGGGCATGTTCTATTCATTTCATGAGATGTTCTTACTATTCGAGGGCGTGTTCTATTCATTTCATGAGATGCTCTTACTATTCGAGGGCGTGTTCTATTCATTTCATGAGATGTTCTTACTATTCGAGGGCATGTTCTATTCATTTCATGAGATGCTCTTACTATTCGAGGGCGTGTTCTATTCATTTCATGAGATGCTCTTACTATTCGAGGGCATGTTCTATTCTTTTCATGAGATGTTCTTACTATTCGAGGGCGTGTTCTATTCATTTCATGAGATGTTCTTACTATTCGAGGGCGTGTTCTATTCATTTCATGAGATGCTCTTACTATTCGAGGGCATGTTCTATTCATTTCATGAGATGCTCTTACTATTCGAGGGCATGTTCTATTCATTTCATGAGATGTTCTTACTATTCGAGGGCATGTTCTATTCATTTCATGAGATGCTCTTACTATTCGAGGCGTGTTCTATTCATTTCATGAGATGTTCTTACTATTCGAGGGCGTGTTCTATTCATTTCATGAGATGTTCTTACTATTCGAGGGCGTGTTCTATTCATTTCATGAGCTGCTCTTACTATTCGAGGGCATGTTCTATTCATTTCATGAGATGTTCTTACTATTCGAGGGCGTGTTCTATTCATTTCATGAGATGTTCTTACTATTCGAGGGCATGTTCTATTCATTTCATGAGATGCTCTTACTATTCGAGTGCATGTTCTATTCATTTCATGAGATGTTCTTACTATTCGAGGGCGTGTTCTATTCATTTCATGAGATGCTCTTACTATTCGAGGGCATGTTCTATTCATTTCATGAGATGCTCTTACTATTCGAGGGCATGTTCTATTCATTTCATGAGATGTTCTTACTATTCGAGGGCGTGTTCTATTCATTTCATGAGATGCTCTTACTATTCGAGGGCGTGTTCTATTCATTTCATGAGATGCTCTTACTATTCGAGGGCGTGTTCTATTCATTTCATGAGATGCTCTTACTATTCGAGGGCGTGTTCTATTCATTTCATGAGATGCTCTTACTATTCGAGGGCGTGTTCTATTCATTTCATGAGATGCTCTTACTATTCGAGGGCATGTTCTATTCATTTCATGAGATGCTCTTACTATTCGAGGGCATGTTCTATTCATTTCATGAAATGCTCTTACTATTCGAGGGCATGTTCTATTCATTTCATGAGATGTTCTTACTATTCGAGGGCATGTTCTATTCATTTCATGAGATGCTCTTACTATTCGAGGGCATGTTCTATTCATTTCATGAGATGCTCTTACTATTCGAGGGCATGTTCTATTCATTTCATGAGATGCTCTTACTATTCGAGGGCATGTTCTATTCATTTCATGAGATGCTCTTACTATTCGAGGGCGTGTTCTATTCATTTCATGAGATGTTCTTACTATTCGAGGGCGTGTTCTATTCATTTCATGAGATGCTCTTACTATTCGAGGGCATGTTCTATTCATTTCATGAGATGTTCTTACTATTCGAGGGCGTGTTCTATTCATTTCATGAGATGCTCTTACTATTCGAGGGCGTGTTCTATTCATTTCATGAGATGCTCTTACTATTCGAGGGCATGTTCTATTCATTTCATGAGATGTTCTTACTATTCGAGGGCGTGTTCTATTCATTTCATGAGATGCTCTTACTATTCGAGGGCGTGTTCTATTCATTTCATGAGATGCTCTTACTATTCGAGGGCGTGTTCTATTCATTTCATGAGATGCTCTTACTATTCGAGGGCGTGTTCTATTCATTTCATGAGATGTTCTTACTATTCGAGGGCATGTTCTATTCATTTCATGAGATGCTCTTACTATTCGAGGGCATGTTCTATTCATTTCATGAGATGCTCTTACTATTCGAGGGCGTGTTCTATTCATTTCATGAGATGTTCTTACTATTCGAGGGCATGTTCTATTCATTTCATGAGATGCTCTTACTATTCGAGGGCATGTTCTATTCATTTCATGAGCTGCTCTTACTATTCGAGGGCATGTTCTATTCATTTCATGAGCTGCTCTTACTATTCGAGGGCATGTTCTATTCATTTCATGAGATGCTCTTACTATTCGAGGGCGTGTTCTATTCATTTCATGAGCTGCTCTTACTATTCGAGGGCATGTTCTATTCATTTCATGAGCTGCTCTTACTATTCGAGGGCATGTTCTATTCATTTCATGAGATGCTCTTACTATTCGAGGGCGTGTTCTATTCATTTCATGAGATGTTCTTACTATTCGAGGGCATGTTCTATTCATTTCATGAGATGCTCTTACTATTCGAGGGCATGTTCTATTCATTTCATGAGATGCTCTTACTATTCGAGGGCATGTTCTATTCATTTCATGAGATGCTCTTACTATTCGAGGGCGTGTTCTATTCATTTCATGAGATGCTCTTACTATTCGAGGGCATGTTCTATTCATTTCATGAGATGCTCTTACTATTCGAGGGCATGTTCTATTCATTTCATGAGATGTTCTTACTATTCGAGGGCATGTTCTATTCATTTCATGAGATGCTCTTACTATTCGAGGGCATGTTCTATTCATTTCATGAGATGCTCTTACTATTCGAGGGCGTGTTCTATTCATTTCATGAGATGCTCTTACTATTCGAGGGCATGTTCTATTCATTTCATGAGATGCTCTTACTATTCGAGGGCGTGTTCTATTCATTTCATGAGATGCTCTTACTATTCGAGGGCGTGTTCTATTCATTTCCTGAGATGCTCTTACTATTCGAGGGCGTGTTCTATTCATTTCATGAGATGTTCTTACTATTCGAGGGCGTGTTCTATTCATTTCATGAGATGCTCTTACTATTCGAGGGCATGTTCTATTCATTTCATGAGATGCTCTTACTATTCGAGGGCGTGTTCTATTCATTTCATGAGATGCTCTTACTATTTGAGGGCGTGTTCTATTCATTTCATGAGATGCTCTTACTATTCGAGGGCATGTTCTATTCATTTCATGAGATGCTCTTACTATTCGAGGGCGTGTTCTATTCATTTCATGAGATGCTCTTACTATTCGAGGGCATGTTCTATTCATTTCATGAGCTGCTCTTACTATTCGAGGGCATGTTCTATTCATTTCATGAGATGCTCTTACTATTCGAGGGCGTGTTCTATTCATTTCATGAGATGCTCTTACTATTCGAGGGCGTGTTCTATTCATTTCATGAGATGCTCTTACTATTCGAGGGCGTGTTCTATTCATTTCATGAGATGTTCTTACTATTCGAGGGAATGTTCTATTCATTTCATGAGATGCTCTTACTATTCGAGGGCATGTTCTATTCATTTCATGAGATGCTCTTACTATTCGAGGGCATGTTCTATTCATTTCATGAGATGCTCTTACTATTTGAGGGCGTGTTCTATTCATTTCATGAGCTGCTCTTACTATTCGAGGGCATGTTCTATTCATTTCATGAGATGCTCTTACTATTCGAGGGCATGTTCTATTCATTTCATGAGATGCTCTTACTATTCGAGGGCGTGTTCTATTCATTTCATGAGATGCTCTTACTATTCGAGGGCGTGTTCTATTCA
The DNA here is from genome assembly GCA_028752905.1 of Cladorhizidae sp. MBARI D1340-BT2. Classification (NCBI taxonomy): domain Eukaryota; kingdom Metazoa; phylum Porifera; class Demospongiae; order Poecilosclerida; family Cladorhizidae; species Cladorhizidae sp. MBARI D1340-BT2. The sequence goes on along the minus strand of JAQNBH010000014.1, from coordinate 12,118,562 downwards.
TTTCATGAGATGCTCTTACTATTCGAGGGCGTGTTCTATTCATTTCATGAGATGCTCTTACTATTCGAGGGCATGTTCTATTCATTTCATGAGATGCTCTTACTATTCGAGGGCGTGTTCTATTCATTTCATGAGATGCTCTTACTATTCGAGGGCGTGTTCTATTCATTTCATGAGATGCTCTTACTATTCGAGGGCATGTTCTATTCATTTCATGAGATGCTCTTACTATTCGAGGGCGTGTTCTATTCATTTCATGAGATGCTCTTACTATTCGAGGGCGTGTTCTATTCATTTCATGAGATGCTCTTACTATTCGAGGGCATGTTCTATTCATTTCATGAGCTGCTCTTACTATTCGAGGGCATGTTCTATTCATTTCATGAGATGTTCTTACTATTCGAGGGCGTGTTCTATTCATTTCATGAGCTGCTCTTACTATTCGAGGGCATGTTCTATTCATTTCATGAGCTGCTCTTACTATTCGAGGGCATGTTCTATTCATTTCATGAGATGTTCTTACTATTCGAGGGCGTGTTCTATTCATTTCATGAGATGTTCTTACTATTCGAGGGCATGTTCTATTCATTTCATGACATGTTCTTACTATTCGAGGGTGTGTTCTATTCATTTCATGAGATGCTCTTACTATTCGAGGGCATGTTCTATTCATTTCATGAGATGTTCTTACTATTCGAGGGCATGTTCTATTCATTTCATGACATGTTCTTACTATTCGAGGGTGTGTTCTATTCATTTCATGAGATGCGCTTACTATTCGAGGGCATGTTCTATTCATTTCATGAGATGTTCTTACTATTCGAGGGCATGTTCTATTCATTTAATGAGATGTTCTTACTATTCGAGGGCATGTTCTATTCATTTCATGAGATGCTCTTACTATTCGAGGGCGTGTTCTATTCATTTCATGAGATGCTCTTACTATTCGAGGGCGTGTTCTATTCATTTCATGAGATGCTCTTACTATTCGAGGGCATGTTCTATTCATTTCATGAGATGTTCTTACTATTCGAGGGCGTGTTCTATTCATTTCATGAGATGTTCTTACTATTCGAGAGCATGTTCTATTCATTTCATGAGATGCCCCTACTATTCAAGGGCATGTTCTATTCATTTCATGAGATGCTCTTACTATTCGAGGGCATGTTCTATTCATTTCATGAGATGCTCTTACTATTCGAGGGCATGTTCTATTCATTTCATGAGATGTTCTTACTATTCGAGGGCGTGTTCTATTCATTTCATGAGATGTTCTTACTATTTGAGGGCATGTTCTATTCATTTCATGAGAAGCTCTTACTATTCGAGGGCGTGTTCTATTCATGAGATTCTCTTACTATTCGAGGGCGTGTTCTATTCATGAGATTCTCTTACTATTCGAGGGCGTGTTCTATTCATTTCATGAGATGCTCTTACTATTCGAGGGCATGTTCTATTCATTTCATGAGATGTTCTTACTATTCGAGGGCATGTTCTATTCATTTCATGAGATGCTCTTACTATTCGAGGGCGTGTTCTATTCATGAGATGCTCTTACTATTCGAGGGCGTGTTCTATTCATTTCATGAGATGTTCTTACTATTCGAGGGCATATTTTATTCATTTCATGAGATGCTCTTACTATTCGAGGGCATGTTCTATTCATTTCATGAGATGCTCTTACTATTCGAGGGCATGTTCTATTCATTTCATGAGATGCTCTTACTATTCGAGGGCATGTTCTAATCATTTCATGAGATGCTCTTACTATTCGAGGGCATGTTCTATTCATTTCATGAGATGTTCTTACTATTCGAGGGCATGTTCTATTCATTTCATGAGATGCTCTTACTATTCGAGGGCATGTTCTATTCATTTCATGAGATGCTCTTACTATTCGAGGGCATGTTCTATTCATTTCATGAGATGCTCTTACTATTCGAGGGCGTGTTCTATTCATTTCATGAGATGCTCTTACTATTCGAGGGCATGTTCTATTCATTTCATGAGATGCTCTTACTATTCGAGGGCATGTTCTATTCATTTCATGAGATGTTCTTACTATTCGAGGGCATGTTCTATTCATTTCATGAGATGCTCTTACTATTCGAGGGCATGTTCTATTCATTTCATGAGATGCTCTTACTATTCGAGGGCGTGTTCTATTCATTTCATGAGATGCTCTTACTATTCGAGGGCATGTTCTATTCATTTCATGAGATGCTCTTACTATTCGAGGGCGTGTTCTATTCATTTCATGAGATGCTCTTACTATTCGAGGGCGTGTTCTATTCATTTCCTGAGATGCTCTTACTATTCGAGGGCGTGTTCTATTCATTTCATGAGATGTTCTTACTATTCGAGGGCGTGTTCTATTCATTTCATGAGATGCTCTTACTATTCGAGGGCATGTTCTATTCATTTCATGAGATGCTCTTACTATTCGAGGGCGTGTTCTATTCATTTCATGAGATGCTCTTACTATTTGAGGGCGTGTTCTATTCATTTCATGAGATGCTCTTACTATTCGAGGGCATGTTCTATTCATTTCATGAGATGCTCTTACTATTCGAGGGCGTGTTCTATTCATTTCATGAGATGCTCTTACTATTCGAGGGCATGTTCTATTCATTTCATGAGCTGCTCTTACTATTCGAGGGCATGTTCTATTCATTTCATGAGATGCTCTTACTATTCGAGGGCGTGTTCTATTCATTTCATGAGATGCTCTTACTATTCGAGGGCGTGTTCTATTCATTTCATGAGATGCTCTTACTATTCGAGGGCGTGTTCTATTCATTTCATGAGATGTTCTTACTATTCGAGGGAATGTTCTATTCATTTCATGAGATGCTCTTACTATTCGAGGGCATGTTCTATTCATTTCATGAGATGCTCTTACTATTCGAGGGCATGTTCTATTCATTTCATGAGATGCTCTTACTATTTGAGGGCGTGTTCTATTCATTTCATGAGCTGCTCTTACTATTCGAGGGCATGTTCTATTCATTTCATGAGATGCTCTTACTATTCGAGGGCATGTTCTATTCATTTCATGAGATGCTCTTACTATTCGAGGGCGTGTTCTATTCATTTCATGAGATGCTCTTACTATTCGAGGGCGTGTTCTATTCATTTCATGAGATGCTCTTACTATTCGAGGGCGTGTTCTATTCATTTCATGAGATGCTCTTACTATTCGAGGGCATGTTCTATTCATTTCATGAGATGCTCTTACTATTCGAGGGCGTGTTCTATTCATTTCATGAGATGCTCTTACTATTCGAGGGCGTGTTCTATTCATTTCATGAGATGCTCTTACTATTCGAGGGCATGTTCTATTCATTTCATGAGATGCTCTTACTATTCGAGGGCGTGTTCTATTCATTTCATGAGATGCTCTTACTATTCGAGGGCGTGTTCTATTCATTTCATGAGATGCTCTTACTATTCGAGGGCATGTTCTATTCATTTCATGAGCTGCTCTTACTATTCGAGGGCATGTTCTATTCATTTCATGAGATGTTCTTACTATTCGAGGGCGTGTTCTATTCATTTCATGAGCTGCTCTTACTATTCGAGGGCATGTTCTATTCATTTCATGAGCTGCTCTTACTATTCGAGGGCATGTTCTATTCATTTCATGAGATGTTCTTACTATTCGAGGGCGTGTTCTATTCATTTCATGAGATGTTCTTACTATTCGAGGGCATGTTCTATTCATTTCATGACATGTTCTTACTATTCGAGGGTGTGTTCTATTCATTTCATGAGATGCTCTTACTATTCGAGGGCATGTTCTATTCATTTCATGAGATGTTCTTACTATTCGAGGGCATGTTCTATTCATTTCATGACATGTTCTTACTATTCGAGGGTGTGTTCTATTCATTTCATGAGATGCGCTTACTATTCGAGGGCATGTTCTATTCATTTCATGAGATGTTCTTACTATTCGAGGGCATGTTCTATTCATTTCATGAGATGTTCTTACTATTCGAGGGCATGTTCTATTCATTTCATGAGATGCTCTTACTATTCGAGGGCGTGTTCTATTCATTTCATGAGATGCTCTTACTATTCGAGGGCGTGTTCTATTCATTTCATGAGATGCTCTTACTATTCGAGGGCATGTTCTATTCATTTCATGAGATGTTCTTACTATTCGAGGGCGTGTTCTATTCATTTCATGAGATGTTCTTACTATTCGAGAGCATGTTCTATTCATTTCATGAGATGCCCTTACTATTCAAGGGCATGTTCTATTCATTTCATGAGATGCTCTTACTATTCGAGGGCATGTTCTATTCATTTCATGAGATGCTCTTACTATTCGAGGGCATGTTCTATTCATTTCATGAGATGTTCTTACTATTCGAGGGCGTGTTCTATTCATTTCATGAGATGTTCTTACTATTTGAGGGCATGTTCTATTCATTTCATGAGAAGCTCTTACTATTCGAGGGCGTGTTCTATTCATGAGATTCTCTTACTATTCGAGGGCGTGTTCTATTCATGAGATTCTCTTACTATTCGAGGGCGTGTTCTATTCATTTCATGAGATGCTCTTACTATTCGAGGGCATGTTCTATTCATTTCATGAGATGTTCTTACTATTCGAGGGCATGTTCTATTCATTTCATGAGATGCTCTTACTATTCGAGGGCGTGTTCTATTCATGAGATGCTCTTACTATTCGAGGGCGTGTTCTATTCATTTCATGAGATGTTCTTACTATTCGAGGGCATATTTTATTCATTTCATGAGATGCTCTTACTATTCGAGGGCATGTTCTATTCATTTCATGAGATGCTCTTACTATTCGAGGGCATGTTCTATTCATTTCATGAGATGCTCTTACTATTCGAGGGCATGTTCTAATCATTTCATGAGATGCTCTTACTATTCGAGGGCATGTTCTATTCATTTCATGAGATGCTCTTACTATTCGAGGGCGTGTTCTATTCATTTCATGAGATGTTCTTACTATTCGAGGGCGTGTTCTATTCATTTCATGAGCTGCTCTTACTATTCGAGGGCATGTTCTATTCATTTCATGAGATGTTCTTACTATTCGAGGGCGTGTTCTATTCATTTCATGAGATGCTCTTACTATTCGAGGGCGTGTTCTATTCATTTCATGAGATGCTCTTACTATTCGAGGGCATGTTCTATTCATTTCATGAGATGTTCTTACTATTCGAGGGCATGTTCTATTCATTTCATGAGATGCTCTTACTATTCGAGGGCGTGTTCTATTCATTTCATGAGATGCTCTTACTATTCGAGGGCATGTTCTATTCATTTCATGAGATGCTCTTACTATTCGAGGGCGTGTTCTATTCATTTCATGAGATGCTCTTACTATTCGAGGGCATGTTCTATTCATTTCATGAGATGTTCTTACTATTCGAGGGCATGTTCTATTCATTTTATGAGATGCTCTTACTATTCGAGGGCGTGTTCTATTCATTTCATGAGATGCTCTTACTATTCGAGGGCATGTTCTATTCATTTCATGAGATGCTCTTACTATTCGAGGGCGTGTTCTATTCATTTCATGAGATGCTCTTACTATTCGAGGGCATGTTCTATTCATTTCATGAGATGCTCTTACTATTCGAGGGCATGTTCTATTCATTTCATGAGATGTTCTTACTATTCGAGGCATGTTCTATTCATTTCATGAGATGCTCTTACTATTCGAGGGCATGTTCTATTCATTTCATGAGATGCTCTTACTATTCGAGGGCATGTTCTATTCATTTCATGAGATGCTCTTACTATTCGAGGGCATGTTCTATTCATTTCATGAGATGTTCTTACTATTCGAGGGCATGTTCTATTCATTTCATGAGATGTTCTTACTATTCGAGGGCGTGTTCTATTCATTTCATGAGATGTTCTTACTATTCGAGGGCGTGTTCTATTCATTTCATGAGATGCTCTTACTATTCGAGGGCATGTTCTATTCATTTCATGAGCTGCTCTTACTATTCGAGGGCATGTTCTATTCATTTCATGAGATGCTCTTACTATTCGATGGCATGTTCTATTCATTTCATGAGATGCTCTTACTATTCGAGGGCGTGTTCTATTCATTTCATGAGATGCTCTTACTATTCGAGGGCGTGTTCTATTCATTTCATGAGATGCTCTTACTATTCGAGGGCGTGTTCTATTCATTTCATGAGATGTTCTTACTATTCGAGGACATGTTCTATTCATTTCATGAGATGCTCTTACTATTCGAGGGCATGTTCTATTCATTTCATGAGATGCTCTTACTATTCGAGGGCGTGTTCTATTCATTTCATGAGATGCTCTTACTATTCGAGGGCGTGTTCTATTCATTTCATGAGATGCTCTTACTATTCGAGGGCGTGTTCTATTCATTTCATGAGATGTTCTTACTATTCGAGGACATGTTCTATTCATTTCATGAGATGCTCTTACTATTCGAGGGCATGTTCTATTCATTTCATGAGATGCTCTTACTATTCGAGGGCGTGTTCTATTCATTTCATGAGCTGCTCTTACTATTCGAGGGCGTGTTCTATTCATTTCATGAGCTGCTCTTACTATTCGAGGGCATGTTCTATTCATTTCATGAGATGCTCTTACTATTCGAGGGCATGTTCTATTCATTTCATGAGATGCTCTTACTATTCGAGGGCATGTTCTATTCATTTCATGAGATGCTCTTACTATTCGAGGGCGTGTTCTATTCATTTCATGAGATGTTCTTACTATTCGAGGGCATGTTCTATTCATTTCATGAGATGCTCTTACTATTCGATGGCATGTTCTATTCATTTCATGAGATGCTCTTACTATTCGAGGGCGTGTTCTATTCATTTCATGAGATGCTCTTACTATTCGAGGGCGTGTTCTATTCATTTCATGAGCTGCTCTTACTATTCGAGGGCATGTTCTATTCATTTCATGAGATGTTCTTACTATTCGAGGGCATGTTCTATTCATTTCATGAGATGCTCTTACTATTCGAGGGCATGTTCTATTCATTTCATGAGATGCTCTTACTATTCGAGGGCATGTTCTATTCATTTCATGAGATGTTCTTACTATTCGAGGGCGTGTTCTATTCATTTCATGAGATGCTCTTACTATTCGAGGGCATGTTCTATTCATTTCATGAGCTGCTCTTACTATTCGAGGGCATGTTCTATTCATTTCATGAGCTGCTCTTACTATTCGAGGGCATGTTCTATTCATTTCATGAGATGCTCTTACTATTCGAGGGCATGTTCTATTCATTTCATGAGCTGCTCTTACTATTCGAGGGCATGTTCTATTCATTTCATGAGATGTTCTTACTATTCGAGGGCATGTTCTATTCATTTCATGAGATGCTCTTACTATTCGAGGGCATGTTCTATTCATTTCATGAGATGCTCTTACTATTCGAGGGCATGTTCTATTCATTTCATGAGATGCTCTTACTATTCGAGGGCGTGTTCTATTCATTTCATGAGATGTTCTTACTATTCGAGGGCGTGTTCTATTCATTTCATGAGATGCTCTTACTATTCGAGGGCATGTTCTATTCATTTCATGAGATGCTCTTACTATTCGAGGGCATGTTCTATTCATTTCATGAGATGCTCTTACTATTCGAGGGCATGTTCTATTCATTTCATGAGATGCTCTTACTATTCGAGGGCGTGTTCTATTCATTTCATGAGATGCTCTTACTATTCGAGGGCATGTTCTATTCATTTCATGAGATGCTCTTACTATTCGAGGGCATGTTCTATTCATTTCATGAGATGTTCTTACTATTCGAGGGCATGTTCTATTCATTTCATGAGATGCTCTTACTATTCGAGGGCATGTTCTATTCATTTCATGAGCTGCTCTTACTATTCGAGGGCATGTTCTATTCATTTCATGAGCTGCTCTTACTATTCGAGGGCATGTTCTATTCATTTCATGAGATGCTCTTACTATTCGAGGGCGTGTTCTATTCATTTGATGAGATGTTCTTACTATTCGAGGGCATGTTCTATTCATTTCATGAGATGCTCTTACTATTCGAGGGCATGTTCTATTCATTTCATGAGCTGCTCTTACTATTCGAGGGCATGTTCTATTCATTTCATGAGATGTTCTTACTATTCGAGGGCGTGTTCTATTCATTTCATGAGCTGCTCTTACTATTCGAGGACATGTTCTATTCATTTCATGAGATGCTCTTACTATTCGAGGGCATGTTCTATTCTTTTCATGAGATGTTCTTACTATTCGAGGGCGTGTTCTATTCATTTCATGAGATGTTCTTACTATTCGAGGGCGTGTTCTATTCATTTCATGAGATGCTCTTACTATTCGAGGGCATGTTCTATTCATTTCATGAGATGCTCTTACTATTCGAGGGCATGTTCTATTCATTTCATGAGATGTTCTTACTATTCGAGGGCATGTTCTATTCATTTCATGAGATGCTCTTACTATTCGAGGGCATGTTCTATTCATTTCATGAGATGCTCTTACTATTCGAGGGCGTGTTCTATTCATTTCATGAGATGTTCTTACTATTCGAGGGCATGTTCTATTCATTTCATGAGATGTTCTTACTATTCGAGGGCGTGTTCTATTCATTTCATGAGCTGCTCTTACTATTCGAGGGCGTGTTCTATTCATTTCATGAGCTGCTCTTACTATTCGAGGGCATGTTCTATTCATTTCATGAGATGTTCTTACTATTCGAGGGCGTGTTCTATTCATTTCATGAGATGTTCTTACTATTCGAGGGCGTGTTCTATTCATTTCATGAGATGTTCTTACTATTCGAGGGCGTGTTCTATTCATTTCATGAGATGCTCTTACTATTCGAGGGCGTGTTCTATTCATTTCATGAGATGCTCTTACTATTCGAGGGCATGTTCTATTCATTTCATGAGATGCTCTTACTATTCGAGGGCATGTTCTATTCATTTCATGAGATGTTCTTACTATTCGAGGGCATGTTCTATTCATTTCATGAGATGCTCTTACTATTCGAGGGCATGTTCTATTCATTTCATGAGCTGCTCTTACTATTCGAGGGCATGTTCTATTCATTTCATGAGCTGCTCTTACTATTCGAGGGCATGTTCTATTCATTTCATGAGATGCTCTTACTATTCGAGGGCGTGTTCTATTCATTTGATGAGATGTTCTTACTATTCGAGGGCATGTTCTATTCATTTCATGAGATGCTCTTACTATTCGAGGGCATGTTCTATTCATTTCATGAGCTGCTCTTACTATTCGAGGGCATGTTCTATTCATTTCATGAGATGTTCTTACTATTCGAGGGCGTGTTCTATTCATTTCATGAGCTGCTCTTACTATTCGAGGACATGTTCTATTCATTTCATGAGATGCTCTTACTATTCGAGGGCATGTTCTATTCTTTTCATGAGATGTTCTTACTATTCGAGGGCGTGTTCTATTCATTTCATGAGATGTTCTTACTATTCGAGGGCGTGTTCTATTCATTTCATGAGATGCTCTTACTATTCGAGGGCATGTTCTATTCATTTCATGAGATGCTCTTACTATTCGAGGGCATGTTCTATTCATTTCATGAGATGTTCTTACTATTCGAGGGCATGTTCTATTCATTTCATGAGATGCTCTTACTATTCGAGGGCATGTTCTATTCATTTCATGAGATGCTCTTACTATTCGAGGGCGTGTTCTATTCATTTCATGAGATGTTCTTACTATTCGAGGGCATGTTCTATTCATTTCATGAGATGTTCTTACTATTCGAGGGCGTGTTCTATTCATTTCATGAGCTGCTCTTACTATTCGAGGGCGTGTTCTATTCATTTCATGAGCTGCTCTTACTATTCGAGGGCATGTTCTATTCATTTCATGAGATGTTCTTACTATTCGAGGGCGTGTTCTATTCATTTCATGAGATGTTCTTACTATTCGAGGGCGTGTTCTATTCATTTCATGAGATGTTCTTACTATTCGAGGGCGTGTTCTATTCATTTCATGAGCTGCTCTTACTATTCGAGGGCATGTTCTATTCATTTCATGAGATGTTCTTACTATTCGAGGGCGTGTTCTATTCATTTCATGAGATGTTCTTACTATTCGAGGGCATGTTCTATTCATTTCATGAGATGCTCTTACTATTCGAGTGCATGTTCTATTCATTTCATGAGATGTTCTTACTATTCGAGGGCGTGTTCTATTCATTTCATGAGATGCTCTTACTATTCGAGGGCATGTTCTATTCATTTCATGAGATGCTCTTACTATTCGAGGGCATGTTCTATTCATTTCATGAGATGTTCTTACTATTCGAGGGCGTGTTCTATTCATTTCATGAGATGCTCTTACTATTCGAGGGCGTGTTCTATTCATTTCATGAGATGCTCTTACTATTCGAGGGCATGTTCTATTCATTTCATGAGATGCTCTTACTATTCGAGGGCGTGTTCTATTCATTTCATGAGATGCTCTTACTATTCGAGGGCGTGTTCTATTCATTTCATGAGATGCTCTTACTATTCGAGGGCGTGTTCTATTCATTTCATGAGATGCTCTTACTATTCGAGGGCATGTTCTATTCATTTCATGAGATGCTCTTACTATTCGAGGGCATGTTCTATTCATTTCATGAGATGTTCTTACTATTCGAGGGCATGTTCTATTCATTTCATGAGATGCTCTTACTATTCGAGGGCGTGTTCTATTCATTTCATGAGATGCTCTTACTATTCGAGGGCATGTTCTATTCATTTCATGAGATGCTCTTACTATTCGAGGGCATGTTCTATTCATTTCATGAGATGTTCTTACTATTCGAGGGCATGTTCTATTCATTTCATGAGATGCTCTTACTATTCGAGGGCGTGTTCTATTCATTTCATGAGATGCTCTTACTATTCGAGGGCGTGTTCTATTCATTTCATGAGATGCTCTTACTATTCGAGGGCATGTTCTATTCATTTCATGAGATGCTCTTACTATTCGAGGGCATGTTCTATTCATTTCATGAGATGTTCTTACTATTCGAGGGCATGTTCTATTCATTTCATGAGATGCTCTTACTATTCGAGGGCGTGTTCTATTCATTTCATGAGATGCTCTTACTATTCGAGGGCATGTTCTATTCATTTCATGAGCTGCTCTTACTATTCGAGGGCATGTTCTATTCATTTCATGAGATGCTCTTACTATTCGAGGGCATGTTCTATTCATTTCATGAGATGCTCTTACTATTCGAGGGCATGTTCTATTCATTTCATGAGCTGTTCTTACTATTCGAGGGCATGTTCTATTCATTTCATGAGCTGCTCTTACTATTCGAGGGCATGTTCTATTCATTTCATGAGATGCTCTTACTATTCGAGGGCATGTTCTATTCATTTCATGAGCTGCTCTTACTATTCGAGGGCATGTTCTATTCATTTCATGAGATGTTCTTACTATTCGAGGGCATGTTCTATTCATTTCATGAGATGCTCTTACTATTCGAGGGCATGTTCTATTCATTTCATGAGATGCTCTTACTATTCGAGGGCATGTTCTATTCATTTCATGAGATGCTCTTACTATTTGAGGGCGTGTTCTATTCATTTCATGAGCTGCTCTTACTATTCGAGGGCATGTTCTATTCATTTCATGAGATGTTCTTACTATTCGAGGGCGTGTTCTATTCATTTCATGAGATGCTCTTACTATTCGAGGGCATGTTCTATTCATTTCATGAGCTGCTCTTACTATTCGAGGGCATGTTCTATTCATTTCATGAGCTGCTCTTACTATTCGAGGGCATGTTCTATTCATTTCATGAGATGCTCTTACTATTCGAGGGCATGTTCTATTCATTTCATGAGCTGCTCTTACTATTCGAGGGCATGTTCTATTCATTTCATGAGATGTTCTTACTATTCGAGGGCATGTTCTATTCATTTCATGAGATGCTCTTACTATTCGAGGGCATGTTCTATTCATTTCATGAGATGCTCTTACTATTCGAGGGCATGTTCTATTCATTTCATGAGATGCTCTTACTATTCGAGGGCGTGTTCTATTCATTTCATGAGATGTTCTTACTATTCGAGGGCGTGTTCTATTCATTTCATGAGATGCTCTTACTATTCGAGGGCATGTTCTATTCATTTCATGAGATGCTCTTACTATTCGAGGGCATGTTCTATTCATTTCATGAGATGCTCTTACTATTCGAGGGCATGTTCTATTCATTTCATGAGATGCTCTTACTATTCGAGGGCGTGTTCTATTCATTTCATGAGATGCTCTTACTATTCGAGGGCATGTTCTATTCATTTCATGAGATGCTCTTACTATTCGAGGGCATGTTCTATTCATTTCATGAGATGTTCTTACTATTCGAGGGCATGTTCTATTCATTTCATGAGATGCTCTTACTATTCGAGGGCGTGTTCTATTCATTTCATGAGATGCTCTTACTATTCGAGGGCGTGTTCTATTCATTTCCTGAGATGCTCTTACTATTCGAGGGCATGTTCTATTCATTTCATGAGCTGCTCTTACTATTCGAGGGCATGTTCTATTCATTTCATGAGATGCTCTTACTATTTGAGGGCGTGTTCTATTCATTTCATGAGATGCTCTTACTATTCGAGGGCATGTTCTATTCATTTCATGAGATGCTCTTACTATTCGAGGGCGTGTTCTATTCATTTCATGAGATGCTCTTACTATTCGAGGGCATGTTCTATTCATTTCATGAGCTGCTCTTACTATTCGAGGGCATGTTCTATTCATTTCATGAGCTGCTCTTACTATTCGAGGGCATGTTGTATTCATTTCATGAGATGCTCTTACTATTCGAGGGCATGTTCTATTCATTTCATGAGATGCTCTTACTATTCGAGGGCGTGTTCTATTCATTTCATGAGATGTTCTTACTATTCGAGGGCATGTTCTATTCATTTCATGAGATGCTCTTACTATTCGAGGGCATGTTCTATTCATTTCATGAGATGCTCTTACTATTCGAGGGCGTGTTCTATTCATTTCATGAGATGTTCTTACTATTCGAGGGCATGTTCTATTCATTTCATGAGATGCTCTTACTATTCGAGGGCGTGTTCTATTCATTTCATGAGCTGCTCTTACTATTCGAGGGCATGTTCTATTCATTTCATGAGATGTTCTTACTATTCGAGGGCATGTTCTATTCATTTCATGAGCTGCTCTTACTATTCGAGGGCATGTTCTATTCATTTCATGAGCTGCTCTTACTATTCGAGGGCGTGTTCTATTCATTTCATGAGATGCTCTTACTATTCGAGGGCATGTTCTATTCATTTCATGAGATGCTCTTACTATTCGAGGGCATGTTCTATTCATTTCATGAGATGCTCTTACTATTCGAGGGCATGTTCTATTCATTTCATGAGATGCTCTTACTATTCGAGGGCATGTTCTATTCATTTCATGAGATGCTCTTACTATTCGAGGGCGTGTTCTATTCATTTCATGAGATGCTCTTACTATTCGAGGGCGTGTTCTATTCATTTCATGAGCTGCTCTTACTATTCGAGGGCATGTTCTATTCATTTCATGAGATGTTCTTACTATTCGAGGGCATGTTCTATTCATTTCATGAGCTGCTCTTACTATTCGAGGGCATGTTCTATTCATTTCATGAGATGCTCTTACTATTCGAGGGCATGTTCTATTCATTTCATGAGATGCTCTTACTATTCGAGGGCATGTTCTATTCATTTCATGAGATGCTCTTACTATTCGAGGGCATGTTCTATTCATTTCATGAGATGCTCTTACTATTCGAGGGCATGTTCTATTCATTTCATGAGATGCTCTTACTATTCGAGGGCATGTTCTATTCATTTCATGAGATGCTCTTACTATTCGAGGGCATGTTCTATTCATTTCATGAGCTGCTCTTACTATTCGAGGGCATGTTCTATTCATTTCATGAGATGTTCTTACTATTCGAGGGCATGTTCTATTCATTTCATGAGATGTTCTTACTATTCGAGGGCATGTTCTATTCATTTCATGAGCTGCTCTTACTATTCGAGGGCGTGTTCTATTCATTTCATGAGATGCTCTTACTATTCGAGGGCATGTTCTATTCATTTCATGAGATGTTCTTACTATTCGAGGGCGTGTTCTATTCATTTCATGAGATGTTCTTACTATTCGAGGGCGCAGGGGTGTATTTAGGGGGGGGCGGGGGGGGGGCATTCGCCCCCCCCTTGTATCATTCTCGCCCCCCCCCTTGAAATTAGAGATATTTTTTTAAATAATGTCAAGAAAGGTGTAATACAAGAAAGGTGTAATAAGCTTATGATATCAGGTTCAAATGATAGGAATGTCAAACTGAGGTTCTTCTTGGTTTTCTCTGCCATACGTCCACAATCTCTTCAAGGTCGCTCTCAGAGAGTACTTCTGGTGCCTCTATAGCAATCCTCATAAGGTGAGAAAGGCTGCAGTCACTTAGAGAATTACGCAAACGAGTCTTGATCATCTTCATCTGTGAGAAGCTTCTCTCCACAGAAGCAGTAGAAACTGGAATCGATAAGCAGATGGAGGCAATCTTGTGCAAATTGGGAAACATGGCCTTGAGCATGTCGTTTGAAACAAGTTCTTTCAGCTGTGATGCAGTAGTATCCCGTGGTTGCTTGACTAACAGCTGGCGGAATGTTTTCCACTCTGTAAGTATTTCAGTGGAAATCATGGCTGTCTTCACTGTTTCTTCTCCATCCAATGTTTCTGCATCTCTATCTTCTCCGTAGTGAGCAATCAGTTTCTCAACAGACGTGTCTCCATAAGTGGGAAAAGATACTGAATCTGGTTTTGGAACTTTCCGTGGATCGAATATAGACAATGCTGATACAACAGCGTTGGATGAAGAAAATCGGCTTGTTATGTTGGCCTTTAAATCAGCAACAAAAGGCTTACCAACAACATTCTGGAACGAAAGTATTTTATCAGCGTCAATAGACACCTTTGTAGATGACTTCAAGTCTTCAACGTTTTCAAGAAGCTCCAACACCCAGTTCGCTCCAGGCAAAACTGCATCATCCAAGGATTTAACAGTAGCATCAACAAGGAATGATATCAACGAGAGGTCAAGCTGCTCTGCCTGAAGTGCTTTGCTGAGCTTGGCTACTTGTGGTAGAGTGAAATCAAGCAAATATATAGCTGCAATCGTAGACAATTTGCAGAGGGCACCATGGATTCCAAGAGCTTCTGGCTCGTGGGACGTCTCGTAGATGTTCCCAATGGTGATTACAATTGCAGAATAACTTGCTTTGACAGCTTTGACACACCTTTCATGTGCCAGCCAGCGTGTGTCAGATGGCTTGATCATTTTCTTTCATTTCTGGAAGTTCAAGAACGTGCTGTACCTCCTTCAGACACTCTGCTCGCTTGGGGGAATTGCGAAAATGCTTCCAAAGAGTAGTCAATGTTCTGTAAACATGAGCAATTCCAGGAGTTTTATTGGCAGCTTGCACACAAGCCAACTGCAGTAAGTGACAGTGGCAGTGTATAAACAGAGCGTGAGGAGTATGTTTCTTGATACGTGCCTGAACCCCGGTCTTTCGTCCAGAAAAAGTTGCAGCTCCATCAAATCCCAATCCAACTATTCTTCCGACTTGTAGACCTTTCTTCTTTAAACAATCGATGAGATTAGAATAGATGGTCTCTGCATCAGCCTTCTTCAATGGAATAAGCTCCAGAAAGCACTCTACTGGTACACCATCTTCCTCCCAGCGGCAAAACACAGACAATTCTTCTACGTTGGTGACATCTGTGCACTCATCTGCCATGAGGCTGTACATAGGTGCCTTTTGAAGTCGCTTCAGAATCGACTCCTCCACCCATGTCCCCAATGATTCGATGAATTCAACCACAGCCACTCTTGATGTGTACACAGCATTTCTTGGTGCAGTTTCTAAGAATTGCTTCAAATGTTGGCTGCCACATCGAACCACCACGTCAACCAGCTTCTCAAATTTTGTCGAATGTGCAACTTGTTCTTTCGTAAGAAAATGAGTGAGTAGGATCAGGCACTTCACTGCAGCTCTGTTCTGAGCTCTTTTGCGAGCTAAAACATTCTGGAGTTGCTGTACAACTGTTCCACCTTTGGCTGCTCCTTTAGCTGCAAAAAGAGCTTGAGTTGCATGGATATGGAAGTCACTTCTCGCATGAGCTTTCATTTTTTCAACAGCTTTCTTCCAATTTCTGCAAGGTTGTGTGACCCACACTCCTCCAGTACGCTGCAGACCAGATTGCTTGCAAACCTTGCAAAAGGCACCATCGCTATCCTCGTCATAATAGAGCCAACTGAAATCTTTCTCCCAGCTCTTAGAGTATTTTCTCTTCGTGGATACAGAAGAGCGGTGTTTGTTTTGCTTGCTTTTCTTTGAAGGTGGAGGACTAAGGCTAGGACTAGATGCCTCGACATGCTCAGAGCTATCTGTTCTGCTATCTTCGCTATCGCTGCTATTAGCATGAGAAGAGGCTTGAGAAGTACTTGCAAAGTATGAGCGAATATCCATATTAATATGAAGAGAAATCAGCTAGTAAGGTTTCTTTTATAGAGACTTTAAGACCATGACATAATGGACTGAGTTAAAAATACTGAGAGAGAGTGGGAAAGGAGGGAACTGAAGAAGTGACAAACCTACAAAGGAGAACACGTGGTGGTGTGTGATGACTTTAAGACCATGACATAATGGACTGAGTTAAAAATACTGAGAGAGAGTGGGAAAGAAGGAGAAACAAAAGAAGTGACAAACCTACAAAGGAGAGCACGTGGTGGTGTGTGATGTCATCGTGTCATGACACATGCTCTCCTTTTTCCAAGCAGCTACAATATCATGAGAAATATATACAGTCTAGCCATAGTTCGGTATAGCATAATGCCATTGGTAGTCAGTCAAAATAGCTATCCTCAGACATTGTAAAAGCAAAAAAAAATATGGGGGGATCTTCCCCCCAGACCCCCCTTTTACGACTTATGAACATGTTAAGAAAATATTAACAAAAATTAGGGCACCAAGTGACCAACCATTTCCACCCCCCCCCCCCCCCCCCCCTAGAGAACTAGAGAAAAATTGTGTATGAAACCTGTTGTCCATGATTTTGTAAGAAAATGCATGGAATGCAACATAATTCGATTTCACAAAAGCCCACCTCCATTATACGAGTGACAAGTGACTATATCTAATCTATATATGCTGATTGCCGTAGCAAGCAACTTCAGCAAATATTTAAGATGGAATGTTGTACTAAAGATTTTAGAAAAAGTGCATGCCATCATAAGTAGCAGCTATATATACAGTTAGTACTGCAAAAATACCTGTGGGTAAAACACTTTCGTACTCCACGCGGAAGCCCAGGGTGCACGTCCCCTTTCCGCACCATCCAGGCTCTCCGCCCCCCCCTTATTTTTCCATATCTCAAGTTCGCCCCCCCTTGGCAAAATTTCTGTATACAACCCTGAGGGCGTGTTCTATTCATTTCATGAGCTGCTCTTACTATTCGAGGGCGTGTTCTATTCATTTCATGAGATGCTCTTACTATTCGAGGGCATGTTCTATTCATTTCATGAGATGTTCTTACTATTCGAGGGCGTGTTCTATTCATTTCATGAGATGTTCTTACTATTCGAGGGCGTGTTCTATTCATTTCATGAGATGTTCTTACTATTCGAGGGCGTGTTCTATTCATTTCATGAGATGTTCTTACTATTTGAGGGCATGTTCTATTCATTTCATGAGATGCTCTTACTATTCGAAGGCGTGTTCTATTCATTTCATGAGATGCTCTTACTATTCGAGGGCGTGTTCTATTCATTTCATGAGATGTTCTTACTATTCTAGGGCATGTTCTATTCATTTCATGAGATGCTCTTACTATTCGAGGGCATGTTCTATTCATTTCATGAGATGCTCTTACTATTCGAGGGCGTGTTCTATTCATTTCATGAGATGTTCTTACTATTCGAGGGCATGTTCTATTCATTTCATGAGATTCTCTTACTATTCGAGGGCGTGTTCTATTCATTTCATGAGATGTTCTTACTATTCGAGGGCATGTTCTATTCATTTCATGAGGTGCTCTTACTATTCGAGGGCGTGTTCTATTCATTTCATGAGATGCTCTTACTATTCGAGGGCGTGTTCTATTCATTTCATGAGATGCTCTTACTATTCGAGGGCATGTTCTATTCATTTCATGAGATGTTCTTACTATTCGAGGGCATGTTCTATTCATTTCATGAGCTGCTCTTACTATTCGAGGGCATGTTCTATTCATTTCATGAGATGTTCTTACTATTCGAGGGCATGTTCTATTCATTTCATGAGATGCTCTTACTATTCGAGGGCGTGTTCTATTCATTTCATGAGATGCTCTTACTATTCGAGGGCATGTTCTATTCATTTCATGAGATGCTCTTACTATTCGAGGGCATGTTCTATTCATTTCATGAGCTGCTCTTACTATTCGAGGGCGTGTTCTATTCATTTCATGAGATGCTCTTACTATTCGAGGGCGTGTTCTATTCATTTCATGAGATGCTCTTACTATTCAAGGGCGTGTTCTATTCATTTCATGAGATGCTCTTACTATTCGAGGGCATGTTCTATTCATTTCATGAGATGCTCTTACTATTCGAGGGCGTGTTCTATTCATTTCATGAGATGTTCTTACTATTCGAGGGCATGTTCTATTCATTTCATGAGCTGCTCTTACTATTCGAGGGCATGTTCTATTCATTTCATGAGATGCTCTTACTATTCGAGGGCGTGTTCTATTCATTTCATGAGATGCTCTTACTATTCGAGGGCATGTTCTATTCATTTCATGAGATGCTCTTACTATTCGAGGGCATGTTCTATTCATTTCATGAGATGCTCTTACTATTCGAGGGCATGTTCTATTCATTTCATGAGATGCTCTTACTATTCGAGGGCATGTTCTATTCATTTCATGAGATGCTCTTACTATTCGAGGGCGTGTTCTATTCATTTCATGAGATGCTCTTACTATTCGAGGGCGTGTTCTATTCATTTCATGAGATGTTCTTACTATTCGAGGGCATGTTCTATTCATTTCATGAGATGCTCTTACTATTCGAGGGCATGTTCTATTCATTTCATGAGATGCTCTTACTATTCGAGGGCGTGTTCTATTCATTTCATGAGATGTTCTTACTATTCGAGGGCATGTTCTATTCATTTCATGAGATTCTCTTACTATTCGAGGGCGTGTTCTATTCATTTCATGAGATGTTCTTACTATTCGAGGGCATGTTCTATTCATTTCATGAGGTGCTCTTACTATTCGAGGGCATGTTCTATTCATTTCATGAGATGCTCTTACTATTCGAGGGCGTGTTCTATTCATTTCATGAGATGCTCTTACTATTCGAGGGCATGTTCTATTCATTTCATGAGATGTTCTTACTATTCGAGGGCATGTTCTATTCATTTCATGAGCTGCTCTTACTATTCGAGGGCATGTTCTATTCATTTCATGAGATGTTCTTACTATTCGAGGGCATGTTCTATTCATTTCATGAGCTGCTCTTACTATTCGAGGGCGTGTTCTATTCATTTCATGAGCTGCTCTTACTATTCGAGGGCGTGTTCTATTCATTTCATGAGATGCTCTTACTATTCGAGGGCGTGTTCTATTCATTTCATGAGCTGCTCTTACTATTTGAGGGCATGTTCTATTCATTTCATGAGATGCTCTTACTATTCGAGGGCGTGTTCTATTCATTTCATGAGATGCTCTTACTATTCGAGGGCATGTTCTATTCATTTCATGAGATGCTCTTACTATTCGAGGGCGTGTTCTATTCATTTCATGAGATGTTCTTACTATTCGAGGGCATGTTCTATTCATTTCATGAGCTGCTCTTACTATTCGAGGGCATGTTCTATTCATTTCATGAGATGCTCTTACTATTCGAGGGCATGTTCTATTCATTTCATGAGATGCTCTTACTATTCGAGGGCATGTTCTATTCATTTCATGAGATGCTCTTACTATTCGAGGGCGTGTTCTATTCATTTCATGAGATGTTCTTACTATTCGAGGGCATGTTCTATTCATTTCATGAGATGCTCTTACTATTCGAGGGCATGTTCTATTCATTTCATGAGATGCTCTTACTATTCGAGGGCATGTTCTATTCATTTCATGAGATGCTCTTACTATTCGAGGGCATGTTCTATTCATTTCATGAGATGCTCTTACTATTCGAGGGCGTGTTCTATTCATTTCATGAGATGCTCTTACTATTCGAGGGCGTGTTCTATTCATTTCATGAGCTGCTCTTACTATTCGAGGGCATGTTCTATTCATTTCATGAGCTGCACTTACTATTCGAGGGCATGTTCTATTCATTTCATGAGATGCTCTTACTATTCGAGGGCATGTTCTATTCATTTCATGAGATGCTCTTACTATTCGAGGGCGTGTTCTATTCATTTCATGAGCTGCTCTTACTATTCGAGGGCGTGTTCTATTCATTTCATGAGCTGCTCTTACTATTCGAGGGCATGTTCTATTCATTTCATGAGATGCTCTTACTATTCGAGGGCATGTTCTATTCATTTCATGAGATGCTCTTACTATTCGAGGGCGTGTTCTATTCATTTCATGAGATGCTCTTACTATTCGAGGGCATGTTCTATTCATTTCATGAGATGCTCTTACTATTCGAGGGCATGTTCTATTCATTTCATGAGATGCTCTTACTATTCGAGGGCGTGTTCTATTCATTTCATGAGATGCTCTTACTATTCGAGGGCGTGTTCTATTCATTTCATGAGATGCTCTTACTATTCGAGGGCATGTTCTATTCATTTCATGAGCTGCTCTTACTATTCGAGGGCGTGTTCTATTCATTTCATGAGATGCTCTTACTATTCGAGGGCGTGTTCTATTCATTTCATGAGATGCTCTTACTATTCTATGGCATGTTCTATTCATTTCATGAGATGCTCTTACTATTCGAGGGCGTGTTCTATTCATTTCATGAGATGCTCTTACTATTCGAGGGCATGTTCTATTCATTTCATGAGATGTTCTTACTATTCGAGGGCGTGTTCTATTCATTTCATGAGATGCTCTTACTATTCGAGGGCGTGTTCTATTCATTTCATGAGATGCTCTTACTATTCGAGGGCGTGTTCTATTCATTTCATGAGCTGCTCTTACTATTCGAGGGCATGTTCTATTCATTTCATGAGCTGCTCTTACTATTCGAGGGCATGTTCTATTCATTTCATGAGCTGTTCTTACTATTCGAGGACATGTTCTATTCATTTCATGAGATGCTCTTACTATTCGAGGGCATGTTCTATTCATTTCATGAGATGCTCTTACTATTCGAGGGCGTGTTCTATTCATTTCATGAGATGCTCTTACTATTCGAGGGCGTGTTCTATTCATTTCATGAGCTGCTCTTACTATTCGAGGGCGTGTTCTATTCATTTCATTAGCTGCTCTTACTATTCGAGGGCATGTTCTATTCATCTCATGAGATGCTCTTACTATTCGAGGGCGTGTTCTATTCATTTCATGAGATGTTCTTACTATTCGAGGGCGTGTTCTATTCATTTCATGAGATGCTCTTACTATTCGAGGGCATGTTCTATTCATTTCATGAGATGCTCTTACTATTCGAGGGCATGTTCTATTCATTTCATGAGATGCTCTTACTATTCGAGGGCATGTTCTATTCATTTCATGAGATGCTCTTACTATTCGAGGGCGTGTTCTATTCATTTCATGAGATGCTCTTACTATTCGAGGGCGTGTTCTATTCATTTCATGAGATGCTCTTACTATTCGAGGGCGTGTTCTATTCATTTCATGAGATGCTCTTACTATTCGAGGGCGTGTTCTATTCATTTCATTAGCTGCTCTTACTATTCGAGGGCGTGTTCTATTCATTTCATGAGAGGCTCTTACTATTCGAGGGCATGTTCTATTCATTTCATGAGATGCTCTTACTATTCGAGGGCGTGTTCTATTCATTTCATGAGATGCTCTTACTATTCGAGGGCATGTTCTATTCATTTCATGAGATGCTCTTACTATTCGAGGGCGTGTTCTATTCATTTCATGAGATGCTCTTACTATTCGAGGGCGTGTTCTATTCATTTCATGAGATGCTCTTACTATTCGAGGGCATGTTCTATTCATTTCATGAGCTGTTCTTACTATTCGAGGACATGTTCTATTCATTTCATGAGATGCTCTTACTATTCGAGGGCATGTTCTATTCATTTCATGAGATGCTCTTACTATTCGAGGGCGTGTTCTATTCATTTCATGAGATGCTCTTACTATTCGAGGGCGTGTTCTATTCATTTCATGAGCTGCTCTTACTATTCGAGGGCGTGTTCTATTCATTTCATTAGCTGCTCTTACTATTCGAGGGCATGTTCTATTCATCTCATGAGATGATCTTACTATTCGAGGGCGTGTTCTATTCATTTCATGAGATGTGTCTTACTATTCGAGGGCGTGTTCTATTCATTTCATGAGATGCTCTTACTATTCGAGGGCATGTTCTATTCATTTCATGAGATGCTCTTACTATTGGAGGGCATGTTCTATTCATTTCATGAGATGCTCTTACTATTCGAGGGCATGTTCTATTCATTTCATGAGATGCTCTTACTATTCGAGGGCGTGTTCTATTCATTTCATGAGATGCTCTTACTATTCGAGGGCGTGTTCTATTCATTTCATGAGATGCTCTTACTATTCGAGGGCGTGTTCTATTCATTTCATGAGATGCTCTTACTATTCGAGGGCATGTTCTATTCATTTCATGAGATGCTCTTACTATTCGAGGGCGTGTTCTATTCATTTCATGAGATGTTCTTACTATTCGAGGGCGTGTTCTATTCATTTCATGAGATGCTCTTACTATTCGAGGGCGTGTTCTATTCATTTCAAGAGATGCTCTTACTATTCGAGGGCGTGTTCTATTCATTTCATGAGATGCTCTTACTATTCGAGGGCGTGTTCTATTCATTTCATGAGATGCTCTTACTATTCGAGGGCATGTTCTATTCATTTCATGAGATGCTCTTACTATTCGAGGGCATGTTCTATTCATTTCATGAGATGCTCTTACTATTCGAGGGCATGTTCTATTCATTTCATGAGATGCTCTTACTATTCGAGGGCGTGTTCTATTCATTTCATGAGATGCTCTTACTATTCGAGGGCATGTTCTATTCATTTCATGAGATGCTCTTACTATTCGAGGGCATGTTCTATTCATTTCATGAGATGCTCTTACTATTCGAGGGCGTGTTCTATTCATTTCATGAGATGCTCTTACTATTCGAGGGCGTGTTCTATTCATTTCATGAGATGCTCTTACTATTCGAGGGCATGTTCTATTCATTTCATGAGCTGCTCTTACTATTCGAGGGCGTGTTCTATTCATTTCATGAGATGTTCTTACTATTCGAGGGCATGTTCTATTCATTTCATGAGCTGCTCTTACTATTCGAGGGCATGTTCTATTCATTTCATGAGATGCTCTTACTATTTGAGGGCATGTTCTATTCATTTCATGAGGTGCTCTTACTATTCGAGGGCATGTTCTATTCATTTCATGAGATGCTCTTACTATTCGAGGGCGTGTTCTATTCATTTCATGAGATGTTCTTACTATTCGAGGGCATGTTCTATTCATTTCATGAGATGCTCTTACTATTCGAGGGCGTGTTCTATTCATTTCATGAGCTGTTCTTACTATTCGATGGCGTGTTCTATTCATTTCATGAGATGTTCTTACTATTCGAGGGCATGTTCTATTCATTTCATGAGATGTTCTTAATATTCGAGGGCGTGTTCTATTCATTTCATGAGATGCTCTTACTATTCGAGGGCGTGTTCTATTCATTTCATGAGATGCTCTTACTATTCGAGGGCATGTTCTATTCATTTCATGAGATGTTCTTACTATTCGAGGGCGTGTTCTATTCATTTCATGAGATGCTCTTACTATTCGAGGGCGTGTTCTATTCATTTCATGAGATGCTCTTACTATTCGAGGGCATGTTCTATTCATTTCATGAGCTGCTCTTACTATTCGAGGGCATGTTCTATTCATTTCATGAGATGTTCTTACTATTCGAGGGCATGTTCTATTCATTTCATGAGATGCTCTTACTATTCGAGGGCATGTTCTATTCATTTCATGAGCTGCTCTTACTATTCGAGGGCATGTTCTATTCATTTCATGAGATGCTCTTACTATTCGAGGGCATGTTCTATTCATTTCATGAGATGCTCTTACTATTCGAGGGCGTGTTCTATTCATTTCATGAGATGCTCTTACTATTCGAGGGCATGTTCTATTCATTTCATGAGATGCTCTTACTATTCGAGGGCGTGTTCTATTCATTTCATGAGATGCTCTTACTATTCGAGGGCATGTTCTATTCATTTCATGAGATGCTCTTACTATTCGAGGGCGTGTTCTATTCATTTCATGAGATGCTCTTACTATTCGAGGGCATGTTCTATTCATTTCATGAGATGCTCTTACTATTCGAGGGCATGTTCTATTCATTTCATGAGATGTTCTTACTATTCGAGGGCATGTTCTATTCATTTCATGAGATGCTCTTACTATTCGAGGGCGTGTTCTATTCATTTCATGAGCTGCTCTTACTATTCGAGGGCGTGTTCTATTCATTTCATGAGATGTTGTTACTATTCGAGGACGTGTTCTATTCATTTCATGAGATGTTCTTACTATTCGAGGGCGTGTTCTATTCATTTCATGAGATGTTCTTACTATTCGAGGGCATGTTCTATTCATTTCATGAGCTGCTCTTACTATTCGAGGGCATGTTCTATTCATTTCATGAGATGTTCTTACTATTCGAGGGCGTGTTCTATTCATTTCATGAGATGCTCTTACTATTCGAGGGCATGTTCTATTCATTTCATGAGATGTTCTTACTATTCGAGGGCATGTTCTATTCATTTCATGAGATGCTCTTACTATTCGAGGGCATGTTCTATTCATTTCATGAGATGCTCTTACTATTCGAGGGCGTGTTCTATTCATTTCATGAGATGTTCTTACTATTCGAGGGCATGTTCTATTCATTTCATGAGATGCTCTTACTATTCGAGGGCGTGTTCTATTCATTTCATGAGATGCTCTTACTATTCGAGGGCATGTTCTATTCATTTCATGAGATGTTCTTACTATTCGAGGGCATGTTCTATTCATTTCATGAGCTGCTCTTACTATTCGAGGGCGTGTTCTATTCATTTCATGAGATGTTCTTACTATTCGAGGGCATGTTCTATTCATTTCATGAGATGCTCTTACTATTCGAGGGCGTGTTCTATTCATTTCATGAGATGCTCTTACTATTCGAGGGCATGTTCTATTCATTTCATGAGATGTTCTTACTATTCGAGGGCGTGTTCTATTCATTTCATGAGATGCTCTTACTATTCGAGGGCATGTTCTATTCATTTCATGAGATGCTCTTACTATTCGAGGGCGTGTTCTATTCATTTCATGAGATGCTCTTACTATTCGAGGGCATGTTCTATTCATTTCATGAGATGCTCTTACTATTCGAGGGCATGTTCTATTCATTTCATGAGATGCTCTTACTATTCGAGGGCATGTTCTATTCATTTCATGAGATGCTCTTACTATTCGAGGGCGTGTTCTATTCATTTCATGAGATGCTCTTACTATTCGAGGGCGTGTTCTATTCATTTCATGAGATGTTCTTACTATTCGAGGGCATGTTCTATTCATTTCATGAGCTGCTCTTACTATTCGAGGGCATGTTCTATTCATTTCATGAGCTGCTCTTACTATTCGAGGGCATGTTCTATTCATTTCATGAGATGCTCTTACTATTCGAGGGCATGTTCTATTCATTTCATGAGATGCTCTTACTATTCGAGGGCGTGTTCTATTCATTTCATGAGATGCTCTTACTATTCGAGGGCATGTTCTATTCATTTCATGAGATGTTCTTACTATTCGAGGGCGTGTTCTATTCATTTCATGAGCTGCTCTTACTATTCGAGGGCATGTTCTATTCATTTCATGAGATGCTCTTACTATTCGAGGGCATGTTCTATTCATTTCATGAGATGCTCTTACTATTCGAGGGCGTGTTCTATTCATTTCATGAGATGCTCTTACTATTCGAGGGCATGTTCTATTCATTTCATGAGATGCTCTTACTATTCGAGGGCGTGTTCTATTCATTTCATGAGATTCTCTTACTATTCGAGGGCATGTTCTATTCATTTCATGAGATGCTCTTACTATTCGAGGGCGTGTTCTATTCATTTCATGAGATGCTCTTACTATTCGAGGGCATGTTCTATTCATTTCATGAGATGTTCTTACTATTCGAGGGCGTGTTCTATTCATTTCATGAGATGTTCTTACTATTCGAGGGTGTGTTCTATTCATTTCATGAGATGTTCTTACTATTCGAGGGCATGTTCTATTCATTTCATGAGATGCTCTTACTATTCGAGGGCATGTTCTATTCATTTCATGAGATGCTCTTACTATTCGAGGGCGTGTTCTATTCATTTCATGAGATGCTCTTACTATTCGAGGGCGTGTTCTATTCATTTCATGAGATGTTCTTACTATTCGAGGGCATGTTCTATTCATTTCATGAGATGCTCTTACTATTCGAGGGCATGTTCTATTCATTTCATGAGATGCTCTAACTATTCGAGGGCATGTTCTATTCATTTCATGAGATGCTCTTACTATTCGAGGGCGTGTTCTATTCATTTCATGAGATGTTCTTACTATTCGAGGGCATGTTCTATTCATTTCATGAGATGTTCTTACTATTCGAGGGCGTGTTCTATTCATTTCATGAGATGCTCTTACTATTCGAGGGCGTGTTCTATTCATTTCATGAGATGCTCTTACTATTCGAGGGCATGTTCTATTCATTTCATGAGATGCTCTTACTATTCGAGGGCGTGTTCTATTCATTTCATGAGATGTTCTTACTATTCGAGGGCATGTTCTATTCATTTCATGAGATGTTCTTACTATTCGAGGGCATGTTCTATTCATTTCATGAGATGTTCTTACTATTCGAGGGCATGTTCTATTCA
Organism: Cladorhizidae sp. MBARI D1340-BT2; assembly: GCA_028752905.1. Classification (NCBI taxonomy): domain Eukaryota; kingdom Metazoa; phylum Porifera; class Demospongiae; order Poecilosclerida; family Cladorhizidae; species Cladorhizidae sp. MBARI D1340-BT2. The sequence goes on along the minus strand of JAQNBH010000014.1, from coordinate 12,091,385 downwards.
TTTCATGAGATGCTCTTACTATTCGAGGGCATGTTCTATTCATTTCATGAGATGCTCTTACTATTCGAGGGCGTGTTCTATTCATTTCATGAGATGTTCTTACTATTCGAGGGCGTGTTCTATTCATTTCATGAGCTGCTCTTACTATTCGAGGGCATGTTCTATTCATTTCATGAGATGTTCTTACTATTCGAGGGCGTGTTCTATTCATTTCATGAGATGTTCTTACTATTCGAGGGCATGTTCTATTAATTTCATGAGCTGCTCTTACTATTCGAGGGCGTGTTCTATTCATTTCATGAGCTGCTCTTACTATTCGAGGGCATGTTCTATTCATTTCATGAGATGCTCTTACTATTCGAGGGCGTGTTCTATTCATTTCATGAGATGCTCTTACTATTCGAGGGCATGTTCTATTCATTTCATGAGATGCTCTTACTATTCGAGGGCGTGTTCTATTCATTTCATGAGATGTTCTTACTATTCGAGGGCGTGTTCTATTCATTTCATGAGATGTTCTTACTATTCGAGGGCGTGTTCTATTCATTTCATGAGATGCTCTTACTATTCGAGGGCGTGTTCTATTCATTTCATGAGATGCTCTTACTATTCGAGGGCGTGTTCTATTCATTTCATGAGATGCTCTTACTATTCGAGGGCATGTTCTATTCATTTCATGAGATGCTCTTACTATTCGAGGGCATGTTCTATTCATTTCATGAGATGTTCTTACTATTCGAGGGCATGTTCTATTCATTTCATGAGATGTTCTTACTATTCGAGGGCATGTTCTATTCATTTCATGAGATGTTCTTACTATTCGAGGGCATGTTCTATTCATTTCATGAGATGCTCTTACTATTCGAGGGCGTGTTCTATTCATTTCATGAGATGCTCTTACTATTCGAGGGCATGTTCTATTCATTTCATGAGATGCTCTTACTATTCGAGGGCATGTTCTATTCATTTCATGAGATGTTCTTACTATTCGAGGGCGTGTTCTATTCATTTCATGAGCTGCTCTTACTATTCGAGGGCATGTTCTATTCATTTCATGAGATGTTCTTACTATTCGAGGGCGTGTTCTATTCATTTCATGAGATGTTCTTACTATTCGAGGGCATGTTCTATTAATTTCATGAGCTGCTCTTACTATTCGAGGGCGTGTTCTATTCATTTCATGAGCTGCTCTTACTATTCGAGGGCATGTTCTATTCATTTCATGAGATGCTCTTACTATTCGAGGGCGTGTTCTATTCATTTCATGAGATGCTCTTACTATTCGAGGGCATGTTCTATTCATTTCATGAGATGCTCTTACTATTCGAGGGCATGTTCTATTCATTTCATGAGATGTTCTTACTATTCGAGGGCATGTTCTATTCATTTCATGAGATGCTCTTACTATTCGAGGGCATGTTCTATTCATTTCATGAGATGCTCTTACTATTCGAGGGCATGTTCTATTCATTTCATGAGATGCTCTTACTATTCGAGGGCATGTTCTATTCATTTCATGAGATGCTCTTACTATTCGAGGGCGTGTTCTATTCATTTCATGAGATGTTCTTACTATTCGAGGGCGTGTTCTATTCATTTCATGAGATGTTCTTACTATTCGAGGGCATGTTTTATTCATTTCATGAGATGCTCTTACTATTCGAGGGCATGTTCTATTCATTTCATGAGATGCTCTTACTATTCGAGGGCATGTTCTATTCATTTCATGAGATGCTCTTACTATTCGAGGGCGTGTTCTATTCATTTCATGAGATGTTCTTACTATTCGAGGGCGTGTTCTATTCATTTCATGAGATGCTCTTACTATTCGAGGGCGTGTTCTATTCATTTCATGAGCTGCACTTACTATTCGAGGGCATGTTCTATTCATTTCATGAGCTGCTCTTACTATTCGAGGGCGTGTTCTATTCATTTCATGAGATGCTCTTACTATTCGAGGGCATGTTCTATTCATTTCATGAGATGCTCTTACTATTCGAGGGCGTGTTCTATTCATTTCATGAGATGCTCTTACTATTCGAGGGCATGTTCTATTCATTTCATGAGATGCTCTTACTATTCGAGGGCGTGTTCTATTCATTTCATGAGATGTTCTTACTATTCGAGGGCGTGTTCTATTCATTTCATGAGATGTTCTTACTATTCGAGGGCGTGTTCTATTCATTTCATGAGATGTTCTTACTATTCGAGGGCGTGTTCTATTCATTTCATGAGATGTTCTTACTATTCGAGGACATGTTCTATTCATTTCATGAGATGCTCTTACTATTCGAGGGCGTGTTCTATTCATTTCATGAGCTGCTCTTACTATTCGATGGCATGTTCTATTCATTTCATGAGATGCTCTTACTATTCGAGGGCATGTTCTATTCATTTCATGAGATGCTCTTACTATTCGAGGGCGTGTTCTATTCATTTCATGAGATGCTCTTACTATTCGAGGGCATGTTCTATTCATTTCATGAGCTACTCTTACTATTCGAGGGCGTGTTCTATTCATTTCATGAGATGTTCTTACTATTCGAGGGCATGTTCTATTCATTTCATGAGATGCTCTTACTATTCGAGGGCATGTTCTATTCATTTCATGAGATGCTCTTACTATTCGAGGGCATGTTCTATTCATTTCATGAGATGTTCTTACTATTCGAGGGCGTGTTCTATTCATTTCATGAGATGCTCTTACTATTCGAGGGCATGTTCTATTCATTTCATGAGATGCTCTTACTATTCGAGGGCGTGTTCTATTCATTTCATGAGATGTTCTTACTATTCGAGGGCGTGTTCTATTCATTTCATGAGATGCTCTTACTATTCGAGGGCATGTTCTATTCATTTCATGAGATGTTCTTACTATTCGAGGGCATGTTCTATTCATTTCATGAGATGCTCTTACTATTCGAGGGCGTGTTCTATTCATTTCATGAGATGTTCTTACTATTCGAGGGCATGTTCTATTCATTTCATGAGATGTTCTTACTATTCGAGGGCGTGTTCTATTCATTTCATGAGATGCTCTTACTATTCGAGGGCGTGTTCTATTCATTTCATGAGATGCTCTTACTATTCGAGGGCATGTTCTATTCATTTCATGTGATGCTCTTACTATTCGAGGGCGTGTTCTATTCATTTCATGAGATGTTCTTACTATTCGAGGGCATGTTCTATTCATTTCATGAGATGCTCTTACTATTCGAGGGCGTGTTCTATTCATTTCATGAGATGTTCTTACTATTCGAGGGCGTGTTCTAATCATTTCATGAGATGCTCTTACTATTCGAGGGCATGTTCTATTCATTTCATGAGATGCTCTTACTATTCGAGGGCATGTTCTATTCATTTCATGAGCTGCTCTTACTATTCGAGGGCATGTTCTATTCATTTCATGAGATGCTCTTACTATTCGAGGGCGTGTTCTATTCATTTCATGAGATGCTCTTACTATTCGAGGGCATGTTCTATTCATTTCATGAGATGCTCTTACTATTCGAGGGCATGTTCTATTCATTTCATGAGATGCTCTTACTATTCGAGGGCATGTTCTATTCATTTCATGAGCTGCTCTTACTATTCGAGGGCATGTTCTATTCATTTCATGAGATGCTCTTACTATTCGAGGGCGTGTTCTATTCATTTCATGAGATGCTCTTACTATTCGAGGGCATGTTCTATTCATTTCATGAGATGCTCTTACTATTCGAGGGCGTGTTCTATTCATTTCATGAGCTGCTCTTACTATTCGAGGGCATGTTCTATTCATTTCATGAGATGCTCTTACTATTCGAGGGCATGTTCTATTCATTTCATGAGATGCTCTTACTATTCGAGGGCATGTTCTATTCATTTCATGAGCTGCTCTTACTATTCGAGGGCGTGCTCTATTCATTTCATGAGATGCTCTTACTATTCGAGGGCATGTTCTATTCATTTCATGAGATGCTCTTACTATTCGAGGGCGTGTTCTATTCATTTCATGAGCTTCTCTTACTATTCGAGGGCGTGTTCTATTCATTTCATGAGATGCTCTTACTATTCGAGGGCATGTTCTATTCATTTCATGAGATGCTCTTACTATTCGAGGGCGTGTTCTATTCATTTCATGAGCTGCTCTTACTATTCGAGGGCGTGTTCTATTCATTTCATGAGATGTTCTTACTATTCGAGGGCGTGTTCTATTCATTTCATGAGATGCTCTTACTATTCGAGGGCATGTTCTATTCATTTCATGAGATGCTCTTACTATTCGAGGGCATGTTCTATTCATTTCATGAGATGCTCTTACTATTCGAGGGCATGTTCTATTCATTTCATGAGATGTTCTTACTATTCGAGGGCGTGTTCTATTCATTTCATGAGATGCTCTTACTATTCGAGGGCGTGTTCTATTCATTTCATGAGATGCTCTTACTATTCGAGGGCATGTTCTATTCATTTCATGAGCTGTTCTTACTATTCGAGGGCGTGTTCTATTCATTTCATGAGATGCTCTTACTATTCGAGGGCATGTTCTATTCATTTCATGAGATGCTCTTACTATTCGAGGGCGTGTTCTATTCATTTCATGAGATGCTCTTACTATTCGAGGGCATGTTCTATTCATTTCATGAGATGCTCTTACTATTCGAGGGCGTGTTCTATTCATTTCATGAGATGCTCTTACTATTCGAGGGCGTGTTCTATTCATTTCATGAGATGCTCTTACTATTCGAGGGCATGTTCTATTCATTTCATGAGATGCTCTTACTATTCGAGGGCATGTTCTATTCATTTCATGAGCTGTTCTTACTATTCAAGGGCATGTTCTATTCATTTCATGAGATGCTCTTACTATTCGAGGGCGTGTTCTATTCATTTCATGAGATGCTCTTACTATTCGAGGGCATGTTCTATTCATTTCATGAGATGTTCTTACTATTCGAGGGCGTGTTCTATTCATTTCATGAGATGCTCTTACTATTCGAGGGCATGTTCTATTCATTTCATGAGATGCTCTTACTATTCGAGGGCGTGTTCTATTCATTTCATGAGATGTTCTTACTATTCGAGGGCGTGTTCTATTCATTTCATGAGCTGCTCTTACTATTCGAGGGCATGTTCTATTCATTTCATGAGATGCTCTTACTATTCGAGGGCGTGTTCTATTCATTTCATGAGATGTTCTTACTATTCGAGGGCATGTTCTATTCATTTCATGAGATGCTCTTACTATTCGAGGGCGTGTTCTATTCATTTCATGAGATGCTCTTACTATTCGAGGGCATGTTCTATTCATTTCATGAGATGCTCTTACTATTCGAGGGCGTGTTCTATTCATTTCATGAGATGCTCTTACTATTCGAGGGCATGTTCTATTCATTTCATGAGATGCTCTTACTATTCGAGGGCATGTTCTATTCATTTCATGAGCTGCTCTTACTATTCGAGGGCGTGTTCTATTCATTTCATGAGATGCTCTTACTATTCGAGGGCATGTTCTATTCATTTCATGAGATGCTCTTACTATTCGAGGGCGTGTTCTATTCATTTCATGAGATGCTCTTACTATTCGAGGGCATGTTCTATTCATTTCATGAGATGCTCTTACTATTCGAGGGCGTGTTCTATTCATTTCATGAGATGCTCTTACTATTCGAGGGCATGTTCTATTCATTTCATGAGATGCTCTTACTATTCGAGGGCATGTTCTATTCATTTCATGAGCTGCTCTTACTATTCGAGGGCATGTTCTATTCATTTCATGAGATGTTCTTACTATTCGAGGGCATGTTCTATTCATTTCATGAGATGCTCTTACTATTCGAGGGCATGTTCTATTCATTTCATGAGCTGCACTTACTATTCGAGGGCGTGTTCTATGCATTTCATGAGATGCTCTTACTATTCGAGGGCATGTTCTATTCATTTCATGAGATGCTCTTACTATTCGAGGGCATGTTCTATTCATTTCATGAGATGCTCTTACTATTCGATGGCATGTTCTATTCATTTGATGAGATGCTCTTACTATTCGAGGGCGCGTTCTATTCATTTCATGAGATGCTCTTACTATTCGAGGGCATGTTCTATTCATTTCATGAGATGTTCTTACTATTCGAGGGCGTGTTCTATTCATTTCATGAGATGCTCTTACTATTCGAGGGCGTGTTCTATTCATTTCATGAGATGCTCTTACTATTCGAGGGCATGTTCTATTCATTTCATGAGATGCTCTTACTATTCGAGGTCATGTTCTATTCATTTCATGAGATGCTCTTACTATTCGAGGGCATGTTCTATTCATTTCATGAGATGCTCTTACTATTCGAGGGCGTGTTCTATTCATTTCATGAGATGTTCTTACTATTCGAGGGCATGTTCTATTCATTTCATGAGATGCTCTTACTATTCGAGGGCATGTTCTATTCATTTCATGAGATGTTCTTACTATTCGAGGGCGTGTTCTATTCATTTCATGAGATGCTCTTACTATTCGAGGGCATGTTCTATTCATTTCATGAGATGCTCTTACTATTCGAGGGCATGTTCTATTCATTTCATGAGATGTTCTTACTATTCGAGGGCGTGTTCTATTCATTTCATGAGATGCTCTTACTATTCGAGGGCGTGTTCTATTCATTTCATGAGATGCTCTTACTATTCAAGGGCGTGTTCTATTCATTTCATGAGATGCTCTTACTATTCGAGGGCATGTTCTATTCATTTCATGAGATGCTCTTACTATTCGAGGGCGTGTTCTATTCATTTCATGAGATGCTCTTACTATTCAAGGGCGTGTTCTATTCATTTCATGAGATGCTCTTACTATTCGAGGGCGTGTTCTATTCATTTCATGAGATGCTCTTACTATTCGAGGGCGTGTTCTATTCATTTCATGAGATGTTCTTACTATTCGAGGGCATGTTCTATTCATTTCATGAGATGCTCTTACTATTCGAGGGCGTGTTCTATTCATTTCATGAGCTGCTCTTACTATTCGAGGAGTGTTCTATTCATTTCATGAGCTGCTCTTACTATTCGAGGGCGTGTTCTATTCATTTCATGAGATGCTCTTACTATTCGAGGGCGTGTTCTATTCATTTCATGAGCTGCTCTTACTATTTGAGGGCATGTTCTATTCATTTCATGAGATGTTCTTACTATTCGAGGGCATGTTCTATTCATTTCATGAGATGCTCTTACTATTCGAGGGCGTGTTCTATTCATTTCATGAGCTGTTCTTACTATTCGAGGGCGTGTTCTATTCATTTCATGAGAAGTTCTTACTATTCGAGGGCGTGTTCTATTCATTTCATGAGATGTTCTTACTATTCGAGGGCATGTTCTATTCATTTCATGAGATGCTCTTACTATTCGAGGGCGTGTTCTATTCATTTCATGAGATGCTCTTACTATTCGAGGGCGTGTTCTATTCATTTCATGAGATGTTCTTACTATTCGAGAGCATGTTCTATTCATTTCATGAGATGCTCTTACTATTCGAGGGTGTGTTCTATTCATTTCATGAGATGCTCTTACTATTCGAGGGCATGTTCTATTCATTTCATGAGATGCTCTTACTATTCGAGGGCATGTTCTATTCATTTCATGAGATGTTCTTACTATTCGAGGGCGTGTTCTATTCATTTCATGAGATGTTCTTACTATTCGAGGGCGTGTTCTATTCATTTCATGAGATGTTCTTACTATTCGAGGGCATGTTCTATTCATTTCATGAGATGCTCTTACTATTCGAGGGCGTGTTCTATTCATTTCATGAGATGCTCTTACTATTCGAGGGCATGTTCTATTCATTTCATGAGCTGCTCTTACTATTCGAGGGCATGTTCTATTCATTTCATGAGCTGCTCTTACTATTCGAGAGCGTGTTCTATTCATTTCATGAGCTGCTCTTACTATTCGAGGGCATGTTCTATTCATTTCATGAGATGCTCTTACTATTCGAGGGCATGTTCTATTCATTTCATGAGATGTTCTTACTATTCGAGGGCATGTTCTATTCATTTCATGAGATGCTCTTACTATTCGAGGGCATGTTCTATTCATTTCATGAGATGCTCTTACTATTCGAGGGCATGTTCTATTCATTTCATGAGATGTTCTTACTATTCGAGGGCGTGTTCTATTCATTTCATGAGATGTTCTTACTATTCGAGGGCGTGTTCTATTCATTTCATGAGATGTTCTTACTATTCGAGGGCATGTTCTATTCATTTCATGAGATGCTCTTACTATTCGAGGGCGTGTTCTATTCATTTCATGAGATGCTCTTACCATTCGAGGGCATGTTCTATTCATTTCATGAGCTGCTCTTACTATTCGAGGGCATGTTCTATTCATTTCATGAGCTGCTCTTACTATTCGAGGGCGTGTTCTATTCATTTCATGAGCTGCTCTTACTATTCGAGGGCATGTTCTATTCATTTCATGAGATGCTCTTACTATTCGAGGGCGTGTTCTATTCATTTCATGAGATGCTCTTACTATTCGAGGGCATGTTCTATTCATTTCATGAGATGCTCTTACTATTCGAGGGCGTGTTCTATTCATTTCATGAGCTGCTCTTACTATTCGAGGGCGTGTTCTATTCATTTCATGAGCTGCTCTTACTATTCGAGGGCATGTTCTATTCATTTCATGAGATGCTCTTACTATTCGAGGGCATGTTCTATTCATTTCATGAGCTGCTCTTACTATTCGAGGGCATGTTCTATTCATTTCATGAGCTGCTCTTACTATTCGAGGGCGTGTTCTATTCATTTCATGAGATGCTCTTACTATTCGAGGGCGTGTTCTATTCATTTCATGAGATGCTCTTACTATTCGAGGGCATGTTCTATTCATTTCATGAGCTGCTCTTACTATTCGAGGGCGTGTTCTATTCATTTCATGAGATGTTCTTACTATTCGAGGGCGTGTTCTATTCATTTCATGAGATGCTCTTACTATTCGAGGGCGTGTTCTATTCATTTCATGAGATGCTCTTACTATTCGAGGGCGTGTTCTATTCATTTCATGAGATGCTCTTACTATTCGAGGGCATGTTCTATTCATTTCATGAGCTGCTCTTACTATTCGAGGTCATGTTCTATTCATTTCATGAGATGCTCTTACTATTCGAGGGCGTGTTCTATTCATTTCATGAGATGTTCTTACTATTCGAGGGCATGTTCTATTCATTTCATGAGATGCTCTTACTATTCGAGGGCGTGTTCTATTCATTTCATGAGATGTTCTTACTATTCGAGGGCATGTTCTATTCATTTCATGAGATGCTCTTACTATTCGAGGGAATGTTCTATTCATTCCATGAGATGCTCTTACTATTCAAGGGCGTGTTCTATTCATTTCATGAGATGCTCTTACTATTCGAGGGCATGTTCTATTCATTTCATGAGCTGCTCTTACTATTCAAGGGCATGTTCTATTCATTTCATGAGATGTTCTTACTATTCGAGGGCGTGTTCTATTCATTTCATGAGATGCTCTTACTATTCGAGGGCATGTTCTATTCATTTCATGAGATGTTCTTACTATTCGAGGGCGTGTTCTATTCATTTCATGAGATGCTCTTACTATTCGAGGGCGTGTTCTATTCATTTCATGAGCTGCTCTTACTATTCGAGGGCATGTTCTATTCATTTCATGAGATGCTCTTACTATTCGAGGGCGTGTTCTATTCATTTCATGAGATGCTCTTACTATTCGAGGGCATGTTCTATTCATTTCATGAGATGCTCTTACTATTCGAGGGCGTGTTCTATTCATTTCATGAGATGCTCTTACTATTCGAGGGCATGTTCTATTCATTTCATGAGATGCTCTTACTATTCGAGGGCGTGTTCTATTCATTTCATGAGCTGCTCTTACTATTCGAGGGCGTGTTCTATTCATTTCATGAGCTGCTCTTACTATTCGAGGGCGTGTTCTATTCATTTCATGAGATGTTCTTACTATTCGAGGGCATGTTCTATTCATTTCATGAGATGTTCTTACTATTCGAGGGCGTGTTCTATTCATTTCATGAGATGTTCTTACTATTTGAGGGCGTGTTCTATTCATTTCATGAGATGTTCTTACTATTCGAGGGCATGTTCTATTCATTTCATGAGATGCTCTTACTATTCGAGGGCATGTTCTATTCATTTCATGAGATGCTCTTACTATTCGAGGGCGTGTTCTATTCATTTCATGAGATGCTCTTACTATTCGAGGGCATGTTCTATTCATTTCATGAGATGCTCTTACTATTCGAGGGCATGTTCTATTCATTTCATGAGATGCTCTTACTATTCGAGGGCGTGTTCTATTCATTTCATGAGCTGCTCTTACTATTCGAGGGCATGTTCTATTCATTTCATGAGATGCTCTTACTATTCGAGGGCATGTTCTATTCATTTCATGAGATGTTCTTACTATTCGAGGGCGTGTTCTATTCATTTCATGAGCTGCTCTTACTATTCGAGGGCATGTTCTATTCATTTCATGAGATGCTCTTACTATTCGAGGGCATGTTCTATTCATTTCATGAGATGTTCTTACTATTCGAGGGCATGTTCTATTCATTTCATGAGATGCTCTTACTATTCGAGGGCGTGTTCTATTCATTTCATGAGATGCTCTTACTATTCGAGGGCGTGTTCTATTCATTTCATGAGATGCTCTTACTATTCGAGGGAATGTTCTATTCATTTCATGAGATGCTCTTACTATTCGAGGGCGTGTTCTATTCATTTCATGAGATGCTCTTACTATTCGAGGGCATGTTCTATTCATTTCATGAGCTGCTCTTACTATTCGAGGGCGTGTTCTATTCATTTCATGAGATGCTCTTACTATTCGAGGGCGTGTTCTATTCATTTCATGAGATGCTCTTACTATTCGAGGGCATGTTCTATTCATTTCATGAGATGTTCTTACTATTCGAGGGCGTGTTCTATTCATTTCATGAGATGCTCTTGCTATTCGAGGGCATGTTCTATTCATTTCATGAGATGCTCTTACTATTCGAGGGCATGTTCTATTCATTTCATGAGCTGCTCTTACTATTCGAGGGCGTGTTCTATTCATTTCATGAGCTGCTCTTACTATTCGAGGGCGTGTTCTATTCATTTCATGAGATGCTCTTACTATTCGAGGGCATGTTCTATTCATTTCATGAGATGCTCTTACTATTCGAGGGCGTGTTCTATTCATTTCATGAGATGCTCTTACTATTCGAGGGCGTGTTCTATTCATTTCATGAGCTGCTCTTACTATTCGAGGGCATGTTCTATTCATTTCATGAGATGCTCTTACTATTCGAGGTCATGTTCTATTCATTTCATGAGCTGCTCTTACTATTCGAGGGCGTTTTCTATTAATTTTTAAATGAAACCCTGTATATATATATATAAACTGAAAACACCTGCAACAACCATTTAGAAAATTAAGAGGCTGCCAGGTGAGTTATAGATTATTTATAATTGCGTCCACCATTTTTAAAGAGGGGTCAAACCAATAGAAGGAGTGCGTAGCACACATTGATGGCTATAGGTAAATAAAAGTAGGGACTCTACCAACAGGCATCAGGATAAGGTGCGGATAGCCCTACTATATCATTGGAACTTACCACTCGGACAGCTTGTGGTAGTAGAAACCCTCAATGGTGCCCTCTTCACTCTGAAAGCAGATGTAGTAGAAGCCTGCAAATGAAGCGCCACTGATGTCCTTGATCTTGTGATCAGGAACAAGAAACAGTTCCTGTAATAATAATAATAGTAGTAGTAGTAGTAGTAGTAGTAATAATAATAATAATATAATAATAGTACTACATGTAGTAGAATAATTACAATTAACAACAACAATAATAATGCTAATGCTATTGCTAATGCTATAATAATAACACAATAATAAAATCATAAATGACGACAATGTTGATTAATAAAACAATTATTATTATATTTTATGGCATATAAGACGCACCTTTTTGTAAAAAAAAAAATTAAAAAAAGGCCCAAAAATCGCTGTGTCTTATAAGTGAAGTTATTATTGAGTTGCTGCACTATTATTGTCACTGTGTCAGTGTTTAGTCTCCCTGCTATTATTGCTGGCTGCTGCAGTGGTGAGTCCCTGCACTATTATTGTCACTGTGTCTGTGTTTAGTCTCCCTGCTATTATTGCTGGCTGCTGCAGTGGTGAGTTGCTGCACTATTATTGTCACTGTGTCAGTGTTTAGTCTCCCTGCTATTATTACTGGCTGCTGCAGTGGTGAGATGCTGCACTATTATTGTCACTGTGTCTATGTTTAGTCTCCCTGCTATTATTGCTGGCTGCTGCAGTGGTGAGTCCCTGCACTATTATTGTCACTGTGTCAATGTTTAGTCTCCCTGCTATTATTGCTGGCTGCTGCAGTGGTGAGTTGCTGCACTATTATTGTCACTGTGTCAGTGTTTAGTCTCCCTGCTATTATTGCTGGCTGCTGCAGTGGCGAGTCCCTGCACTATTATTGTCACTGTGTCTATGTTTAGTCTCCCTGCTATTCTTGCTGGCTGCTGCAGTGGTGAGTCCCTGCACTATTATTGTCACTGTGTCAGTGTTTAGTCTCCCTGCTATTATTGCTGGCTGCTGCAGTGGTGAGTTGCTGCACTATTATTGTCACTGTGTCAGTATTTAGTCTCCCTGCTATTATTGCTGGCTGCTGCAGTGGTGAGTTGCTGCACTATTATTGTCACTGTGTCAGTGTTTAGTCTCCCTGCTATTATTGCTGGCTGCTGCAGTGGCGAGTCCCTGCACTATTATTGTCACTGTGTCTATGTTTAGTCTCCCTGCTATTATTGCTGGCTGCTGCAGTGGTGAGTCCCTGCACTATTATGTCACTGTGTCAGTGTTTAGTCTCCCTGCTATTATTGCTGGCTGCTGCAGTGGTGAGTCCCTGCACTATTATTGTCACTGTGTCAGTGTTTAGTCTCCCTGCTATTATTGCTGGCTGCTGCAGTGGTGAGTTGCTGCACTATTATTGTCACTGTGTCAGTGTTTAGTCTCCCTGCTATTATTACTGGCTGCTGCAGTGGTGAGTTGCTGCACTATTATTGTCACTGTGTCTATGTTTAGTCTCCCTGCTATTATTGCTGGCTGCTGCAGTGGTGAGTCCCTGCACTATTATTGTCACTGTGTCAGTGTTTAGTCTCCCTGCTATTATTGCTGGCTGCTGCAGTGGTAAGTCCCTGCACTATTATTGTCACTGTGTCTATGTTTAGTCTCCCTGCTATTATTGCTGGCTGCTGCAGTGGTGAGTCCCTGCACTATTATTGTCACTGTGTCAGTGTTTAGTCTCCCTGCTATTATTGCTGGCTGCTGCAGTGGTGAGTTCCTGCACTATTATTGTCACTGTGTCTATGTTTAGTCTCCCTGCTATTATTGCTGGCTGCTGCAGTGGTGAGTCCCTGCACTATTATTGTCACTGTGTCAATGTTTAGTCTCCCTGCTATTATTGCTGGCTGCTGCAGTGGTGAGTCCCTGCACTATTATTGTCACTGTGTCTATGTTTAGTCTCCCTGCTATTATTGCTGGCTGCTGCAGTGGTGAGTCCCTGCACTATTATTGTCACTGTGTCAGTGTTTAGTCTCCCTGCTATTATTGCTGGCTGCTGCAGTGGTGAGTCCCTACACTATTATTGTCACTGTGTCAATGTTTAGTCTCCCTGCTATTATTGCTGGCTGCTGCAGTGGTGAGTCCCTGCACTATTATTGTCACTGTGTCAATGTTTAGTCTCCCTGCTATTATTGCTGGCTGCTGCAGTGGTGAGTCCCTGCACTATTATTGTCACTGTGTCTATGTTTAGTCTCCCTGCTATTATTGCTGGCTGCTGCAGTGGTGAGTCCCTGCACTATTATTGTCACTGTGTCAGTGTTTAGTCTCCCTGCTATTATTGCTGGCTGCTGCAGTGGTGAGTCCCTGCACTATTATTGTCACTGTGTCAGTGTTTAGTCTCCCTGCTATTATTGCTGGCTGCTGCAGTGGTGAGTCCCTACACTATTATTGTCACTGTGTCAGTGTTTAGTCTCCCTGCTATTATTGCTGGCTGCTGCAGTGGTGAGTCCCTGCACTATTATTGTCACTGTGTCAGTGTTTAGTCTCCCTGCTATTATTGCTGGCTGCTGCAGTGGTGAGTCCTTGCACTATTATTGTCACTGTGTCTATGTTTAGTCTCCCTGCTATTATTGCTGGCTGCTGCAGTGGTGAGTTGCTGCACTATTATTGTCACTGTGTCTATGTTTAGTCTCCCTGCTATTATTGCTGGCTGCTGCAGTGGTGAGTTGCTGCACTATTATTGTCACTGTGTCAGTGTTTAGTCTCCCTGCTATTATTGCTGGCTGCTGCAGTGGTGAGTCCCTACACTATTATTGTCACTGTGTCTATGTTTAGTCTCCCTGCTATTATTGCTGGCTGCTGCAGTGGTGAGTCCCTGCACTATTATTGTCACTGTGTCAGTGTTTAGTCTCCCTGCTATTATTGCTGGCTGCTGCAGTGGTGAGTCCTCTTACCCTCAATAATAATATTATGGCTACAGGAGGAAAAAGATCAAGCTATACTATTAGATATAAATTGAAAGTTATCTACTAGTTACTAGGCAAAGGAGGAGCTGCTAACAGAGCAGCAGAACAGTGGGGGGGAAATTGGGGCCTAGCTCCAAAGGTGTGTGATGCTTAAGCGATTAACACCAATTGAGTGTTTATATGTCAGTATTGCACTTCTAGAAAATAGGACAGCACTAAAAACATTTTTGTTACAAAGTTTGCACATATTCATGCTAAGGTCCTGATTGATGTGCCAAAATGTAGCCCATTCACTATGCTTTCTAATGGTATTCTTTCTTTTGCCATGAATGTTTTCCCTTTGAAACTGCAGGTTAGAATGTGAAGTCCAAATCACTCCACAATAATTCATACTTTAAAAAGTAAAGGGTTCCCCTTGTGGTCTACATTGGCATATGCTTGTTTTTTGTTTTTTTTACAAATCCATCCAACATCGTTTTAAATAAAAACATTTTTGCCTTGTTTTTATTTGTTGTTGTTGTTGTTGCTGTTGTTTCCTCTCTTTAAATATTATAGCTAAGGAGTCTTTTACATAAATCATTATTAGCATGCATAAGCCCCCTACAGCTGTAGCTAGTTACACAATGAAAATTATTTGCACACACAATTATAGTTGACTACCTTCATTGCTAGCGCTTGGCATGATCCCAATCTAAGAGCTGCCTTAGGCCAGGGTAAATAAGCTTAATATTAATAAGCAGTTGAAGAAGTTCCTCCGCCCCCCCCTGCTCCCAGAAACCCCTCTAGGAAGAGTAGAGCCATTGCTCAGGACCCCTTGGAGTCACTGGGTTGCCGAGTGTCTGAGTGGAGGAGAGAGATTTTAAAGGAGCTGTTCGCTTGGCTTTTGCAGAGGTTTCCATGGCTGAGAGATATGACTTTTCTGCCCTCAGATAGAAGCACCCCTCTCCTTGTCCTGATACTTCCATCCTACCCACCCCTGATTTTCCCTTGTCATTGACTGTTTCAGAAGGGAATGTTGCTTGACCAACCAGATCCTTCCCCTGTGGGTCGGCTGGCCTGATGGTTTAAGACCACAACATCTGAAGGACATGCTGAAGCACCCCAATGAAGGCTCCTCCCTTCTCTCAGCCTTAGCTGCTTTCTCTACATGGCCTGGAGGGAAGAGTTCTTTCCTCTGTCTGTCCCTTCTTTTTTGGGGCTACCCTATTGGCTCTAGAGAAGAAAGGGTGTGTGGTCAGGCCCATAGCAATAGGATGCACCCTTCGTCGGCTAGTGGCCAAGGTAGCTGGGAACGTGGTCAGCGAGGACATGGCATCCCGCCCAGCACCCAGGCAGCTGTCCATGACACCAGGCAGTTTCTCAACAGCCTGCAACCCAACCATGCAATGGTAAAGCTTGACCTCAAAAATGCTTTCAATTCCATGTGTAGAGACAAGATGCTGGAAGCCTTAGCACCTGTAATCTACCCCTTTGTTCATTCTGTGTACTCTTCACCGTCCCTTGTTCTGGGGTGACAGGTCCTTGCAATCAGCCAAAGGGGTGCAGCAGGGAGATCCTCTTGGCCTTCTCCTTTCTCACTCCATCATAACTGCGCTCGGTTGTCATCGGAGTTGTGTGTAATGTTTCTAGATGACATCACTCTGGGAGGCTCAACAGAAGATTTAACTCGTGATCTTGAGCTCATCAAACAAACTGAGGAAATTGGGTTAATTTTAAACAA
Source organism: Cladorhizidae sp. MBARI D1340-BT2 (assembly GCA_028752905.1). Classification (NCBI taxonomy): domain Eukaryota; kingdom Metazoa; phylum Porifera; class Demospongiae; order Poecilosclerida; family Cladorhizidae; species Cladorhizidae sp. MBARI D1340-BT2. The sequence goes on along the minus strand of JAQNBH010000014.1, from coordinate 12,075,110 downwards.
CGACAAGTTTGCCATGATGCAGCTTTGAGACAAACCATCTTATGCTTTCTCCCACGAGCCCATGTGGTTGATCCATCTGATGCCTGTCTCTTGGGTTCTCCTCTGGGTAGCATGGATTCTGTCGTCTCAACTGTTCTCAGGGACAAAATCAGCGCCCTAGAGGCCATGGGGACAGGCTCAGACTCGTCTCTGCTCAGGATGCCTTAATCCTGCTGCGTAATTCATTTTCTATCCCTAAGCTACTGTACTCCCTCAGGACTTCTCCATGTTTTCCCTCTCCTGCCCTGATAGATTATGACGAGAGTCTCAAGTCAATTGTGAGCGCATTACTAACATGAATTTCTCTGAGGATGTCCACTCTTGGTTGCAGGCCACTCTCCCTGTTGGGGGTGGGGGGTCTTGGAATCAGGAGTGCAGTGCAGCTTGCTTCCTCTGCCTTCTTGGCCTCAGCTCACTCATGACCTGGCAAATCCTGCCACCTCACTTGTTTGCACTCCCTGTCCCTTTTGTGGATTCAGCAGGTCTATGGATCACGGCAATCGCCCACCATCTGGTCATGTGGGGTGCCTCCAGAAGTCCTGGGATGCATGCATGGTGTCAAAGTCCGTAGAATCTTTGTCGCATAATGCATCTGACGATTTGGCTCAAGCCCGGCTTTTGGCTGTTTCAACGAAAGAATCCGGTACATGGCTAAATGCCCTCCCCATCTCGTCCCTGGGTTTTAGGATGGATGACGATACCATCAGGGTTGCCGTGGGTCTCCGCTTGAGCTCCATTTTGTGTCATCCACATAACTTGCCAGCACTGTGGAGCTGAAGTGGATCGTCTTGCCACACATGGTCTTAGCTGCAAGAGGAGTGAAGGACATTTCTACCGTCATATAGCCATAAAAGACACCCTCTTCCAAGCATTGTCATCTGCAGGTCTCCTTTCCAGGCTGGAACTGTTATGTCTCTTTCTTTCGTTCTGACGGGAAAAGGCCTGATGGGGTAACCATGGTTCCATGGGAAAAAGGCCAGCAACTGGTGTGAAATGTGACCTGTCCAGATATACTTGCCCAGTCATATCGGGAGCAGTGAGTAGTGCTGGAGCTGTGGCTGCTATGGCTGAGGAGAAGAAAGTGGCCAAGTATGCCAGTCTAGATCCATGCCACTTTTTGTGCCTGTGGCCATTTCACTAGGGGTCATAGAGACCAGATCGATGGCTTTCCTGAAGGAGCTCAGCCTCAGAATAAGGCAAAGAACTGGGGAGGTGAATACCCGTGCTCACCTCCTTCAGCGTATTTCGGCGGTAGTCCAGTAGGGGAATGCCTTGACTGTATTGCGGTTGGTCGGAAGTCACTCTGAGTAGTTACATGTATGTATTTATTAGTTGTATTCTAGTTATATATAATAGCAGTAATTATTAATTAGTGCTTATTCTATATTATATAATTTTATAAAGTTAATTATTTGTATTATTATTATCGTTGTTGTTACTATTATTTTGTGCTATTGTTGCAAAAAAAAAAATTAAAGTGAAAAAAAGAAAAAGAAATGACATTGTGAATATCAGAATAACACTATAGGCACACACACTGTGCCCAGCTTCTCTAAATTAAAAGGGGGGACTGTACAACAGAAAAACCACAGGTTTATAAATCGCCATAACTTTTTTCTATACATTCTATGCAGATATGCAGATTTAAAAAATCCAGGTTGGTCCTTATGCTTTGTGCTTCCTAATGATATGTTGAATGTCTCTACAGACATATTTTCTTAGATAGAAGATACATCAAGATTCCCCCCAAAAAGTGACCATTATCAGCTCTGCGATCATAACTGCCCCAGTTTTCAAGATCAAAGTCCCACCCTTGGGTCAGCTGAAAGAGGAGGGAAAAATCTAAGGTATGTAAAAAACAGATTATCAATAACCATCGTGGTTGCTGAGTGGCAAGCCAACAGGGTTGCTATGGGGAAAATCCCTGAGAAAATCATAAATCTCACACTTCAAATGACCATAACTTATCAACACTTGTAGTAATTAAACATCTGTTTCTTACATTCCTTAGAGAATTAGAAGAGCTATCCAGTGATATATAAAAAAAGTTTTTTTGAGTGAAGCGTAGGAAAGTTATGAGCATTACTGGGGAAAAAAACAAGATTTTTTAAAAAATAAGGAAACATTGGTCAAGTTATATAGGGCAATGAAATGTTTGGAATCGCATGTAAAATGTGATCTCTTGGTAATTTCTTGATCTGTTCTTATAGTTTCTTGTACTTCCCATGCCCTGAAAATCATAAATAACATCTATACTCTAGCCATTTGCAAAGTTTTAGAGGCATCGGATGCTCCATTCCGAAGTTATGTTGGTTTTTGTCCATGCAATTTCACTTCATCTTGATTCAAGAATCGAAAAAAAACCCCGAAGAGACGGCCAACCGAAGGGGAGACAGTTGCATTTTTAATTTTTTAAAAAACTTGTGGTTACAACTTTAGAGCGCCGTAGCTTCTGCAAACTTCATGGTATGGACTTGATATATAGCTCAAAAGATAGGTCTCTCTGTGTGCTCTCTTTTGATACTAAAATATGTTTCATAGGTATAACTATAGGCAAGTTACTAGACCCTAAAGTGGAGGGACTTCAAAAACCTGCATCCCACCTCATCCAAAATAACTCCAGATTGCTTAGTGCTAAAGATTTGAATTGGTACCAGTGGCTAGAGGAAGCCAGCCTCTATTCAATGACCTATTTCATTAGGCGTGAAAATGTAAGTACGTGGTCAAGCGGGCGGGTGGAAAATAGAAGGGAAAAATTTTGTGTTACTAAATAAAACTAGTAACACAGCAAATAATAATAATAAGTAAATAAAAAAATTTAAAAACTTGTGGTTATGACTTTGGAGCTCCATAGAGTTTGCATACTTCACTCGTTGAACTTGATATATATCTCAACAGATGGCTCTCCGTGTGCTCTCTTTTGATACCAAAAATGTTGCATATGTGTAACCAGGCCAAGGCTACCTGCAGTTAAAGTGGGGCACCTCAAAACCTTGAGTGCCTGAACTTGCAGCAAGTGTGGCTCCAGGAAAGTGCTGGATTTGGTATACGTGGCTAGAGAAAGCCCTTACTCCAAGGGTCGAATGTTTTCATTAGGCGCTAAAACGTGAGTATGTGGTCAAGCGTGCGCAATCAATTTTTCTTCCACCACAAGAAAATTTATTTTCAGCGTCCACGCTACCATTAAAAATTTTTAATAATTAATTTCGATTTTATACATGCAGCTGGTAGGTCATCAAGCATTCTCGTGTCTTTCTCTTGGTCCACTTTGCTCCATTGGTCCTTCTATCTTTCTTTGGTGGTTACTACATACTCCATGGAAATCAAACTAAGGAGATGTGGACATTTCCCTCCTTGGAAACCAGGCATGCCTCATACAAAACTTAGGTCTGGAATTGCAAGGGCATATCTCGAGTTTAAATTTATTATTATTATTTTAAGAGGTGGCCTTCGAGCTTGTGACCGGTGTGTCCTTACCAACACCAGCATGCCATCCTTACATCCTACAGGGTGGAGAGAGATGTCAGTTGCATTCCAGAATATAGTAGCCATGAGGTGGTTTTTCACTGGTGGGAATATTTGCTCGACTACCATTGAGTAATTAAAAGAAAATTTCATTCCTAATTTTTAATTTTAGTTTTGGTCCTTCCAAGATAAGCATTTTCAGTCCCTTGGGATAGCGTGCAGCAATCCTGGAGGCAGTCACATCTACAGAGACTTCTGGAATGCTTCCACTGGAGAAGTATTGCCTTGCCAACCAGCTACCCTGAGTGAATGAATACTGTAAACTCTGGTTGTTAAGCCTCTCCATGTTTAGCGCACATAAAGTTGTTCAGTGCCCATTTCCTTGTCGTTGCAAAACAGTCTTTGTTAGGCGTCCTTATGGTATCTCGCTGAGAAGTGCTGATATCAATGTCGTTGAAAAAAGTACCCATTATGCGGATGCATATTGCTGCATTGCCTTGGCAATGAATTTCAACAAAACATTGAGGCAAGAATTTTACTACGAGCACGTCAATTATTAGCATATTAGCATCAGTCGTCCCTAGTTGTTCATAGTATCCCGACTAGCTTCTTGCTGCTTATTTGCAGGAACCTTCTAGCCCTTTTCCCAGTCTTCTAGCAGTGTAGGTAACTCCTCCACAGCCTATGAAGTTCCAAAACACTTTCTGACATCCCTAACGATTGTACTTCTGGCTCGAGAAGGACGCCAATAGTGAGCCTGTCTCAAGAATTGTTTTCATCATTGGCTAGAAGGAGCTTCTCGTCGCCATGTAGGACTCCTTCTGTAGTGAACCTGTTTCCGAGGGAAAAAGTCTAACACTTGAATGGCCATCACTAGTTCCTTCTTAGTTCACCTCGAGAGACTTGCTCCTTCGTTACCTGCCTCCAGAGACTGGGTCTTTCTTAAGTCTGGTTTGAGAAATTAGCTCCTTCTTCGAATAGCTCGCAAGATCAGTTCCTCAGTGCTTTGCCTAAAAAATTTACTTAATTTTTCTGTGAGTATTTGACAATCGTGTTTAGTAAGCACCTATTCTCAGTTAAGCGTCCATTTTCTTGCATGTGGGGGTTAGAAGTGGGGTGCTAAACAACCAGAGTTTACGGTACTCTCACAAGACAGACCCTTTACCTTCTCCTGCATAGAGATTTGGTAAAGGGTCTAGCTAAGTGCACAAAGCACAAGAGGTTTAAATTTCCATTGGACTTGGCATTGGACTTGGCCCACCAATGAAACAAATTGGAAATTCCCACCACTGAACATTTTCTAGTCGGGGACTTGTCAAGCATCTGAAGCAGAACTATACCAGCCATCACTACTGCAGGGACATGGTGTGTAGCCTTCATTACTCTGTACAAGTTTGTGTATGAAATTATACCTAAAGATTCTATAACTGCCCAGCAGAGAAGCCCACTGGCTGTAGATAAGAATGCACAGAACAAAACAAAAAACAAGTAAAACTCGAGGGGTGAGGGGGGGGGGGGGGAAAGGGAAATCAACATCGAAAATTGGATATTAGGGGGGAATTTCCCAGTATGTTGCTACTTCAGAGCTCCATAACTTCCATGTGGTTCACGGATAACCGTTGGTTTGTATCGTACCCGAACCTCACAAATTTGTGAGTTCACTACATACAGACCGCCCTAAGCAGTAATGAGATGGTAATGCACACTTGGAAATAACTTTCTCATGTGGCTCTATGCTGCTTTAATAAGCGATGAAAAACCTGCTAATAATGTATAGAATATATTTGAAGTGTCATTACTATCTCGAAGGAAAGTCATTATGGCACCTCGAGTCCAGGCACAAACGCTCAAGTCATTACCGCTCTCAACCAAGAAATATGCCAGAACTTGTCCTACTAAATACAGGCAATTATGGCTCCTCAGACTTCATTTTATTCAGTCCGTGATCAAGCAGAGCAAGCACAGATTGCAACTTAATCAAAGCCAGCTAAATCTTTGTCGTGCCAGGCTGACAAAGCTCTCGTAGACCACTGAGCCGCGCAGAGCCAATGACAGGACAGTTAACAACCTCGTGCACAGGAGTAGATCCAGAGGAAGGAGGGTGTGTGTGTGTGTCTAGACCCCTCCTTACCTCATGGTATGAAATAGGTTACTGGTAGTTAACTCTTCACATTGATAACTCACAATCTACATTAAAAAGAAATTGACACGACATAAATTTTAAAATCACCTTCTCGACTTCAAACTAGTCAAAACGTCGAGTGAATACAATTTGAAGTTTGATTATTGATGTGATTTTAATGTTATGTCAACTGAGAGTTCACTGAGAGTTTATGACATAAATCATTTCAAATCCACGAGTGTTGCTCAAGTGGTACAATCCACATCTTGTCTAGTCACACTGATATTAATGTACTAGGACCCCCCCCTTCTACCACTTGAACAGACTAGATCAGCTCTGATGCAGTTGGGGTGCATGTGTTCTAGCAATACATTATTGAGATGTATTTACTGTCAAATTCTATCACCTCAACTGCACTAAGTGTACCTTCCATCTCATGAAGACGCTGTTTCCCTCCTTCAAGCTGGCGTAGGAAAAGCTGTCTGTGTTGAAGGTCTTGGCATACTGGGAAAAGCTGGGGAATTTCCTCCAGTGCTTCTTGTCCACTTCCTCTGAGGCATCCCACTTGCGTGTCAGGAAGGGATAGCGCTCGCTGATAATCTCACCCTCGAAGAATGTCGTCAGCGTAGGATACTCCTGAAGTTCCAAGAAATAATTATCGTTATATTAAATTACACCATTATTTAATTACAGGAGAGCACTTGAAAAGTTGAACAAAGTCTACGACCCCTCCTGAATATTTAAACAAGGGGTACTTGCACTACATGACCCTTGCACTACATGACCCCTCAAACCAGTGTAAAAAAAAAAGGTCTTGTATAGAGAAATCCATCGATGCATTTCCCTGAAGTGAGTCCTTCGAGGGGAGAGGAATGAGATAGTTGGTTCTGCATATCGACATACATATCCTGTATATATATAATATGCATGTATTCCTGACTGGATCTACGTCACCTCCAGGGTCACTTATCCCAAATACCAGACGAGTCCACGCAAAGAATAAGCGTGAACAGGTCACCTGCCATCTGAGGTAAGGACGGGGAATCCAGTGACATCCTGTCTCCCTGCCCCACATGAAACCCGGGAATGCATCCTTAGTTTCTTCCTTCTCCCGTGGTAAAATGAAAATGAAACTGGGTGGACGCTTTTCCTGACTTCTGCAAAGGGACTGGCCCTTCACTCAGCCCGCCCTGCGCACTCATCCTAAGTAGGAATAGTTCCAAAGTCCTTCAACATGCCCTTCCTGCTTGAGGGGGGGGAAAAGAAGAAAAAAAGAAGAAGAAGAAAAAAGAGTTGGCTGGCTTGCACAAGACAGGGTTAGAATTTCAAAAGGGGAAAAAGGGGGAGAACACTGGACTGTGTTTGAAGTGTCCGCCATAAGAAAGATATTTCCTTGTTTTGTTTCCCCCCATGAGGTTTCCTATGAACGGCTTATGTACACATACACATGCACACACACACACACACACACGTGCACACACACGTGCACACACACGCACCATGTCCTCTCTTAAAATTAGTGCATTTCCAAAGAAAGCTTGGCAACCTGTAGCCAGTGAAGTGATAATCAAACCCTCCAAAAAAAGTTACAGCATTTTAGTTGAGTCACACAATGACAAGCAAATATGGCCAGCGAGATGGCCAAACTTGCCCAAGGATGACGATTCCTTTGCAAGCGACAGAACTGATTGTCAAGAAATACTAAACTGGAATAGAGAACGATTACTAGAGCACGAACGCTGCTATTACTAATTGTCACTTGTTCGAGCTCGGGTGATCTCATGCCACCATTTTCCACAAGCTTGTCTGTCGTGTTCAAATAATGGAGTGCGTGCTTGATTAGTACTCTCCTCGAATAGTACGCACAGCTAGCCAGCTCAAGAAATGAATAAACACACGCGTTCCAATTGAGGAAGAACGGCATCCCTTATTGAATGTGGAGACCTTGTGTGCTCAGAAGACCTGGCACTGTCAAGACTGATATTTGATAACAATAACAACAACAACAAACACCACTTCATTTTAAAAAAACTTTAAAAAAACACCACTTCATTAACCCTCTCACCGCTGACTTTCCTTGACATTTTTTCTAAACTATACCAGCTACAAAAAAAAATCATTATAAATTCAGCAATCCATTTATATCACTTGCAATTTTGTCATGTGATAGTACCATTATTTATAAACAATGTGGACGCATCAGTTAACCACATTATTAACCAAAAAATATGAATATCATTAGCCAACTTTCTCTTTTCAATATCTAATATTTAATCAACAAAAAAAAATATAATATATTTACTAACATTTAGTTAGCAATTAGTAAACATTAGTCATAATAATTGAGGCATATAGCAGGATATAGCTGTGGTTTTTTTTGCTCATATGATTCTATAGCCTAGTATACAATGGTTTACTATAAATATTTATTGAAATTCAGCTATTTGAGAAAGAACATTTAAATACAAATATGTAGATACTTTAACAAACCTGAGAAGGTTTCCTCATGATCACTAGAGAGCTGGTCATAGCAAAAGGAAGAATCCGGAGGGTCTAAAGTAGGGTCGACTACAGCGGCACTGCTGCACGATCAGAACTTGCATTTCCAAGGTAGTCACATATTTCTTCACCTTCTTCTTCCTCTGACTCATCCTCAGAGAGAGCAAAATCCTCGCTAGAAACCAGGGAAAGTACTTTTTCAAGCGTTAAAAATCCACCTATTTTTTGGTCGTCAAAACAGCGAACCGTCGGTAGTTGCACGTACTTTTCGCTAACTAATTGGACGATTCCGGATGTGATTTTTGGACGTTATATAGAGTAAGAGTTGCTCTTTCCGGTGGTATACAAATTATGACTATAGACTAAGCGATCGATTTATTAGCGATTTTTAAAGTCCATTACGCCATATGGCGCTTACAGCGGTGAGAGGGTTAAACAACAACAACAAACACCACTTCATTAAACAATAAAACACCACTTCATTAAACAATAAAACACCACTTCATTAAACAATAAAACACCACTTCAATAAACAACAACAAACACCACTTCATTAAACAACAACAAACACCACTTCATTAAACAATAAACACCACTTCATTAACAAACACCACTTCATTAAACAACAACAACAAACACCACTTCATTAAACAACAACAACAACAAACACCACTTCATTAAACAACAACAACAAACACCACTTCATTAAACAACAACAACAAACACCACTTCATTAAACAACAAACACCTTCATTAAACAACACCACTTCATTAAACAACAACAACAACAAACACCACTTCATTACACAACAACAAACACCACTTCATTAAACAATAACAACAAATACCACTTCGTTAAACAACAACAAACACCACTTCATTAAACAACAACAACAAACACCACTTCATTAAACAACAACAACAAACACCACTTCATTAAACAACAACAAACACCACTTCATTAAACAACAACAACAACAAACACCACTTCATTAAACAACAACAAACACCACTTCATTAAACAACAACAACAAACACCACTTCATTAAACAACAAACACCTTCATTAAACAACACCACTTCATTAAACAACAACAACAAACACCACTTCATTACACAACAAACACCACTTCATTAAACAATAACAACAAACACCACTTCGTTAAACAACAACAACAAACACCACTTCATTAAACAACAACAACAAACACCACTTCATTAAACAACAACAACAAACACCACTTCATTAAACAACAACAAACACAAACACCACTTCATTAAACAACAACAACAAACACCACTTCATTAAACAATAACAACAAACACCACTTCGTTAAACAACAACAACAAACAAACACCACTTCATTAAAGAACAACAACAAACACCACTTCATTAAACAATAACAACAAACATCACTTCGTTAAACAACAACAACAAACACCACTTCATTAAACAACAAACACCTTCATTAAACAACAACAACAAACACCACTTCATTAAACAACAACAACAAACACAACAACAAACACAACTTCATTAAACAACAACAACAACAAACACCACTTCATTAAACAACAACAACAAACACCACTTCATTACACAACAACAACAAACACTTCATTAAACTGTTGGGAAGGTCAGCAAAACCCCAAGTACTTCATGTAACATTATTGACTTTACACTCAATTTTGTGACAGGTGAAGAGATTGCATTTATGTTGGGTGATCGACTCACTGGCAGCACATCTAAACTGTGAGGGGTTGCCAATTATGGAGGGGTCCACGCTCGCCAAAGGCAATGAATGCTGTTGCGATCTCAGAGTGTTATCCAGGAACACCAGGAAGTCTCTGTCCAGAGAAGTCCCAGTAAACAGAGCTCTAGCTATTGCACGACATGGAAAGGAGACCTCCCCATTCCAGCTTCTGGCACGTCTAGACTTACGTTAAGCAGGACGCTTATAGCATTAGTGGGCAAACTATATGTGGCGACTCCAGGCACACACTCAAATACAATCCAAAATAACTAGTATCGAATGCAAGGCATTGAGTGGTGAGCCAAGGTGCGATGGAGAGATAAACAACAACAACAACAACATACAACAACAATCACCAATTACTTCAGTTTGACATCCCAGTATTGTTAGAGCGCATTGCTCTAGCCGGTGCCCTAGTCTTAGCATAGCTGATGTCATCATGATGATGTAATGCATGGATTGTGATAAGAAGCGGCCAAGGCAAGGTTGAGTAACCTGACATCCTGTAGCGTAAGCGTATTAAAATGGCAAATCATGAAACGGAAATGTGCATGTGGAAGTATGGCTGTGGGTGGAGTTTTGTCAAGAGGCAGCTTCCCTTGAATGATGGGAAGCACACTGCACTAAGAGTGAGCTCATCAGGCAGTGCTTCCTGCAGGAATTCTCTGAGTACTAAAGGGAAGACCATGCATAAGCTGACAAGAACTTTGCTTGCATATCATCATCACAAAAATGGCATACCCCACCTCCATTGCTATAGCATGTTGATGAATTGAGCAGCTATGTCAGAATGAAACTCCATCATCCCATTCAGCATGTTCACACTTGCATATGCAGCCAGTTTTCGTCAAATGTGCTGCTGTTTCCTCAATCTTTCTCTTCACAATAATGACCGTTCCCAGTTTACATAAACCTGCTGGGCAGGTGCTCCATTCATTTTTTTATGGGTGAACATACGATGAATACCCATAGATAGATAGATAGATAGATAGATATGCCGTGTGAGACAATATCTATCAAGTTTTCCACCCAACTCCACACTGAGGGCTTGCTTCACTCACCAATGAACCATACATGTCGAACACAAAGATTATTTAGCTGCACATGCCCAGTATGTGGCTGTATCATTATAAAATATGAATAAAACTTTACTTTCAGTTTGACAGGGTGATGAAAGTATATATAATAACAATAATAAAGGGATCACAATTGCCACGATGAAGGTCCTTCCTGGCCTCTACTGCTGTTTCTGGAAGGTGTTCTGAGTAAAGCTACTCTGGTCCCTGTGCTTACCTGGAATCACTCTGATCCCTTTGCTCTTGAGGAAAGCTACAGTGGTGCCTGTGCCTACCTGGGAATCACTCTGAATCCCTTTGCTCTTGAGGAAAGCTACACTGGTCCCTGTGCCTACCTGGGAATCACTCTGAATCCCTTTGCTCTTGAGGAAAGCTACACTGGTCCCTGTGCCTACCTGGGAATCACTCTGAATCCCTTTGCTACACTGGTCCCTGTGCTTACCTGGAATCACTCTGAATCCCTTTGCTCTTGAGGAAAGCTACAGTGGTGCCTGTGCCTACCTGGGAATCACTCTGAATTCCTTTGCTCTTGAGGAAAGCTACTGGTCCCTGTGCTTACCTGGGAATCACTCTGAATCCCTTTACTCTCGAGGAAAGTTACAGTGGTGCCTGTGCCTACCTGGGAATCACTCTGAATTCCTTTGCTCTCAAGGAAAGTTACAGTGGTGCCTGTGCCTACCTGGGAATCACTCTGAATCCCTTTGCTCTTGAGGAAAGCTACACTGGTGCTTGTGCTTACCTGGGAATCACTCTGAATCCCTTTGCTCTTGAGGAAAGCTACACTGGTACCTGTGCCTACTGGGAATCACTCTGAATCCCTATGCTCCTGAGAGAGGAGGATATCCTGAATGGATTTCTTGATTTGCTTTACACAAAAAGTGATATAGTGCTGTGTAGCTTCTGTTTGCTTGCCTCAATGGAGTTAGTTCTTGTACCAAACTGCAGCTCATTGCATTTGCATTCTAGTGACCTGTCTCAAGTAGGCAAATGACAACTTTGTGAGTAAGTATACTAATTGGGTCTATCACCTCATGAATCTCATTACAGCACTTCCCGGCTAACACTCCTTTAGTGTTGGGGGAGAGGGCAGAAGCAATTGTGTGTCATCTGCTTACACTGGAGGGGTAACAAGTACGCACAATCTATAAAGCCAAGCAAAAGGCATATAACCTTCTTTGCCACCAAAACAGGGGTCTTCTAGAAAGGAGCCTTATAAATTTATTTTTATTACCGCTCCGCTAGCAGAGCTCACCAACACAAAGAATTATTTGAGTGAAAAACATCTCCACATACAAAATGCTCTGCACTGGCCTAGCAGTTGCATTCCCTACCAATAATCACAGACATACCTCTGTAAGGCCGTGAATTTTCAAATAGCCACAAACAGTCGAATTCTCAACATCAACATGCTAGCAAAAAGAGAAGAAACAACAGGTGCTCACAGTTTCTCCAAATAACATCAAATTGACGGATATGCCCAATAACAGACGTTTATATGCGAACCTTGAATTCGACTTCAACTTGGTATTTGTTCCCTTTGCTCTGCTGGTGACCCGTGAAGCGACTGCCAGTGTGCAGGGGTGTCTCGGGGTAGCCAGTCTGGGTACCCACTCCCTCCACGGCCGCAGTAGGAGAGGGAGTAGCTTCCAAGCCAAGCAGACCTGGCATAGAGAAAGGAGGTAGAAGAGCGAGTTCCGTTAAGTTCAAAGGCTACACCATGTAGCTTTCGGTACGGATCGCATAATATTATTCATAGCCGTAGCCAATAAATGTGCGCCAACTTTTTTTAGTTATGCGCCATGCGCTATCGACCGATCGCGCTGCGCTATCAATGGCACGATCGCGCTGCGTTATAGCGAATGAAAAAAGATTTTAAAAGTGATAATTTCTAGCTCATACATGTCATAATGTGCGGCATTTCGCTGACTGGATCTTTTCAAATTATGACAATCCCTTTGACTGGAGAGGGGTAAGCCATGGAGGTCTAAAATAAAATTTTAGACCTCCATGAGCAAGGTAAGTACTTTTATTTCATATCATCTTTTAAAATATAAAAACATACACAAGTTATTTACAACTAGAAGAATAAAATCGGCACAAAATACAAAAACAAAATTTCATGGGGGGAAGGTCCAGGCAAAAATAATGGTGGCTGCCCCCCCCCACCATGGAATCCGAGAGGGGTTGGCCATGGAGGTCTAAAATTTTATTTTAGACCTCCATGGGTAAGGTAAGTACTTTTATTTCATATCATCTTAACATTTAAAATGACACAAGTTATTTACAACTTAGAGGAACAAATTCGGCACAAAATACAAAAACACAATTTCAGGCAACTCCGAAACACAACTCGCATTCCCATCTCTTAGCCTTGGACGTTTTGGCTGTCACCTTCGGACATGCGGCATGGTACCACTCTTGGCATACATCACATAATATGATCATTAATTTTCCATCATCTGGGCAGCGGCAGTTGCAGTAGATCGTTTCCTCTTCGTGGAGAACTTTCGGACGACGGTACTCGACGGTAGATGGAAACGGCCATTGTCGACACATTTTCCGAAATGCTTGCACAACAACAGATCATTCCTAAGTTGTGTTGGTTCCTCTCCAAACAGGATTGAAGTCGCAAATACCATAGCGTACAGGCCACAGTCGTTTGAATTAGGCTGACGATCCACGTTCATAACCTTGAGGACGAGTTTTTCTTCTGGGCAGTGACAATATCTGGCAATGGTACGGATGGTGTTGGAACTTGGCTTCTGGCACATGGAATCATAAATACGTACAGTGTTGTCGCCAGTTCGATTGAGGTTCGAGATCATAACCCAGTGGTTACCCGCAACGTGAAGGAACTGCACGAATTCCTCAGCGGGAATATCAAAGGACATGTTCTGTTGAAGAAGAGTGTCCTGTAATCCGCCGGCGAGGGGGAATGAAGTCTTTAACATTTTACTTGCTGCTGCCATATGACGGTCACTCATCCAATGTGTCCCATTAATTTCCCGGCAGTCTTTCCTCTGAAGTAGCGACTGTGAAGAAATGTCTGTCTTTCTTTTCTGGGGAACACTTGTTGGTACATGTAGAGATCGGGTGGCAGTGGGTAGAACATTTTATTTTATTGGCCCGACAGGTGCACTTCTCAGTATTGCAACCTCTCCTGCAGTTGCAACCGTGAATTTTGTGGTCAAAGTTCCATATTCCGTACCAAGGGAATATGTCTTCACCTTCTTTCCATGGACATGGGTTATGACACATGGTATCCGAGGGAAGTCCGTTGCCGAGCGATCCAATTTCGGAACGGCAACACTGACCCGATCTCCCATCGAAAACTCTTTCACCTTTATTTGTTGTAAAACTCGGACATTCTAGCAGCTGAAACGTAGGTGTTGTCCAGGGCCCATTTGTGAATTGAAGTGTGGCGAGTTTTAGCTTCAGGTTGCATTGGTGCAGCTGGTGGGTCGAGGTCCAGCAACTGGTCATGATGGGCGTTATCTTGAATCTCGTCTTTGTCCTCTTGTCTTGGTGCGGCTGGCTGGTTGAGGTCCGGCAACTGGTCATAATGGCTTGTCGGGAGCCTCTTGAATATTTGATGACGTCTTCTTTAAACCCGGTGCCGGAATAGGTTGCACTTTAGTTAAGCGGGATGCAGGAACGGGTTTCGTTCGACTTGCAGTGGCTTCATTAGTATCCCCATGGCACTCTTCGTTGATGCAGTTCTCCTTGGCGCCCAGAAATAGTGCACTCCTCCTGAACACAACGTGATAGGGGGCATCCTTTATGGTCTCCTGGTGGGCACTGATAGAGAACATGATGCGGGGCAGCCATGAATCCCAAGGATACCCTGTCTTGTCTTCTTCCAGGTTCTCGTCTTTCTTCATTGAGGCTATTTTCTCTCGACGGTTCGATTTCCTCTCTCGACTAAACCCTGCGATTGGGAATGCCGCGGTCGGCCGTTAATAAACGTAACGTCACCTCCCCACCTCTCGAACATCGCTCTGATCAGTTGATTGACGAATTCTCTGCCGTTATCTGAATGGAAGATCTTTGGGGGTCCGAAGTAGGCCAGCACTCTCTCTTCGAGCAGCATCGAAACTTCTTCTGCCATCTTTCTTTTCAGTGGGAAAAGAGAAGTGGTCCATGAAATGTCCTATATAATCGAAATCCCCATCTGGTGAATGCTGCATATCGATTAGGTCGAATTGCACCCTCTCAAGAAAGTCTTTCTGAATTATCAGTCTGAGAGGGGGTCTGGGCTGACTCAGCTGACACACGGGACAATGCTTACAAAACTCTTGGATAAATCCACGTGTTATGCTGAAGTAATCTCTGCAGATAGTCCATCACTTTCTTGTAGCCGCTGTGTTTCAGTTCCTCAGCAGCATGGACACCATAAACTATATCGCACAGATCCCCGGCGTGGATAACTCTGAGGAATCTGGAGGTACTGTCTAACTGGTTCTTCTCGTGGTCATTTGGTATTACCAGCACCTGCTGTAGGCCAAGTCCTGGAAGGTCCACAATCTTAAACTTCCTAGTCTTCACCCAGTGTTTGAAGTGTGGGTCAACCTTTTTAGAACTGTCGAGGAGGTGG
Organism: Cladorhizidae sp. MBARI D1340-BT2; assembly: GCA_028752905.1. Classification (NCBI taxonomy): domain Eukaryota; kingdom Metazoa; phylum Porifera; class Demospongiae; order Poecilosclerida; family Cladorhizidae; species Cladorhizidae sp. MBARI D1340-BT2. Next base: position 12,059,562 of record JAQNBH010000014.1, on the reverse strand, counting down.
TCCCGTATGACATCGTATCTTTCTTGGCTTATGGCTGGACTCTGCTTGGCTGTCGGCTATTTCCTTCATACGTTGTCTGAAGTTGTCATCCATGTTGTATCGTCTATCACTCACTGGGAAGTGTATGGTAAACAGGAGAAAGAGGACCCATTTTATATGCCAGAGATGTGAAACAAACCAACTCACCTTCTAATCACTAGAACAAAGACAGGACAAAGAAATGATGCAATAAGTATCTCACAAACTAGTCACCGTTGATCAAGGGATGCAATTAAGTATCTCACTTACTGGTCATTAGAGAACAAACGATAATTATGTATCTCATCAAATTTGGATACAGTGATCAAAGGATGAAATTAAGTATCTCATTTTCTGGTCATACAGAACAAAGGAATAGGATGCAATTAATTATCTCACTTTCTAGTCATACAGAAGGATGCAATTAAGTATCTCACTTTCAGAAGGATGCAATTAAGTATCTCACTTTCTGGTCATAACAGAACAAAGGATAATTAGTACCTCACAATCATCATTTCTTTGTCTTGTCTTTGTTCTAGTGATCAGAAGGCGAGTTGGTTTGTTACAACGAAACAATACCACAGGGGGTTTTGGGAAGAAAATACAAACCAGAAACGTGACTACATAATAGTAGGCCTTGGCATAATTTGAAAACATCCATTCAGCACATTATGACATGTATGAGGTTGTTGTGCTAGAAATAATTTAGATTTATCATGTAGCTATCTACTCCACTCATAGAGAATAGTACAAATAGAACTACTGTGATATTTTACCATATCGCGTACTTGTTATTACGTACCCCGATATGCGCATGCTCAGTAAAGGTTTGCGCATCCTCAGTCCCATGATAAATACATTATTGAATTGATACGGTGAAATATCACTCGTCTGATTGGCCGGTATTTTCACTCGTGCCTGCGGCACTCGTGGAAATACTAGCCACAGACTCGTGATATTTCCCCGTATCAATGTAATAATGTATATTTATCACTTTTTAAATCTTTTTTCATTCGCTCTAAAACTTTTCCTCGATAGCGCAGCGCGATCGATTGCTAAACGATAGATGCGCAAATCGACCAATGGCGCATAACGGTCACGGTTGCTAATTATGTGTGATTCTATGTTTACCAAGTTGGAAGCCGACCTTGTCCCTGAATTGCTAAGCGTAGAATAAAGAATGATAGCGGGCACCTTAGCCAGCTCATTCTGCTGCTATAGGATGGTTCCATTTCGAAGCAAGCTAGGAAGCTATCAGTATCGTTTTGTTAAAAAAATGGTTACTTCATTGGCAAGGCCGCCTGTAACTGCAAGCACAAGGAGTGTAAATATTGCATGCTTTATCTCGAAGACACGCTACTCATAAGCTCGCTTCTTAATTAATGTGTTTTTTTTAGCATGATCTATTTGATGGAGGATGGGGTTTAAAGACCTGATGTCAGTAAGTTATTTCAAAGAAGCCACTCCAGAAGCTGTTTGCTGCTATATCCAATCGTGCTCCACCTTGAGAGTTGGCAGTTGGGCTTGACATTACTGCATTCATCACTGGTTGTAGCTCTGGCTCAACGCATCGTCATGACACATCTCTGTAAGAAGGGTGGCAGTGAGGTCTCGGATTTAGTTGTGTCGTATGGAGGGCAATCCTCCTTTTGCACAAGATGGGGTATGCTCAGTTGAGAACTTGCAGCCACAGGCACACGTTGATGACAGTGGTGTAGCCTTGAAAATTAAAGTGGTACGGTTAGGGAAAATATTGTGCTATATATATTCACTTTTACTAATTGCAAAAACTGATTGACGTGTGTCCTTAGCTAAAATGAAGTCATTTCGTACAAGTTTTAGGTCAAGGGTATCAGCAAGTTCTTGATGATAAAATGAAGCACCATAAGGTGATCTAAGTGGGCTTGGGTCATAGTGCTCCTGAGATAAGTTTTTATCCTTTTCAATGCACTAAATGACCTCTTGGAAGTACTGTTTATGGCTGGCATCACCATGAGAAGTTGAAATACTCGACAAAGAGTGCTGATCAAGGTTCGCTGAGCTGGGCTTAAACATTGGAGGACATTTTAAATTGATGGCTTTTCTCCTGTTTCTGTCATTTCTATAAAGAGGGTTTTTGAGCACTTTTAATTCTGCCTCTAGATCATCTTTACTGAAGTCCTCTTCATAGAAATCAAGAAAAGAGCTGCGCTCATTTATGTAATCCTCACCAGAGCAGACTTTCAAAAGTGTATAACTGTTCGACATTGGAATAGATCTTGAATCCTGGCTGATCAAACCTGCCAGCAATACTAGTAACTGCAAGGTCAAAGACTTCAAAATAGATCTGCCGATAATGATCTAGCTGTAGAAAGGTGTTCTGGTTCACTGCCCTGGTTCATAGCATCTTGGCACCTTACATCTCATAGGAAACGAGGGTTCTTCAACATCTGAATCAACTCTCTTAATCTCAACTGTTTCCCAAAACAAGTTAAAATTTTCTTCAGATCTCAATAGAGTTTTGATGGTGAGTGATGCAATTTCTTGGCCTAACTTGATAGTGCAGGATTTTGTAGCATCATACTAGCTTGTCAGTATGTCTTAGAATTATTTGTGATAATAGAATCCCAAATAGAAAACAAAAATTGTTCATTTGACTTGCAATCCCTCTGATTCTTGCTTTCATCTGTGTTAGATGTTGATACCAGTGCTCTTTCCCATAAAACTTGAATTTCCTTATAATTAGCCAGAAAACTGGTGATTGCATCTGCTCGGACCATCCACCTGGTTGGACAGAAGGTTCAAATACTAGGAGAAACACTTCCAACTTCCTTCACTAGGTGTAACATAGCCTCACGAAAGAATATTAATGATTACATGATTGATTACATGATTGACCATGATCTCTAGAATTTCATTTTGATTTTCTGGTGATTTTCTGGAGATACATATTTTCTTTGACTTTTTTTAAGCCACGTGTCAATTTTGTCATTATCTTCAGCTCTTCATTTGAATCAAGTTGGGTTCGACATCATCAGCTTGCCGAAAAGCTATCTCTTGCCTAGCAAGGACAGAATAGTCTTGAGTATTTCTTGTGCAATCTCTTTAACTCGCTTATGAGCTTGACTCAACAACGCACTGACATCAGAAGTTGTTGTTTTTGCAAAGTTATAATAGTCAACAACCTCAGCATGCTGCATCTTGGACTCCTGGTGTTTTTTGAAAGCCCTTGTTGCATCTTTCCAATTGTGAAAACCTGTACTGAGTAAGTGAGAGAACGTTTATAGCATAACAAGCAGCTATTTAAATAACTAGTACACTTACATAGGTTGTTCATTAAGGCTAGTTTTAATCCTGTTCAAGCTGAATGCTTTAACACATGTGTGACAATACACTGCATCTTCAGCCTCGTTATAATGTAAAAAATTCCAAGGTGAAAACCATTGACTCTGAAAACTGCCTTCTTCTGTCATAAGCCCTTCTTGGAAACTTGTAGGAAAGAGGTTGATGTGGTTCTGGTGGTAGCTCTGGTAATATGTAATACCATGACAAGGATTCCTGACCATGTGGTATCAACTCAGGTGCTTAGAGCAGATTATACCACAAGAAACATGTTTGTGGTCCATAATAATTTTGTGGCTATTCATGAGAGTATTAAAACCACAAATTTACACTTGTGATTGTCATGAAAAATGGTACTACTACTGTGATGGAGTATTTGAGGGAGGCTATCCATATCTGAGGGACACAGCATCATGGAATGCACTCCTTTGCGGAGAGAAACCATGTTCTTGTAGCTGTCAGCCATGTAGAATATCCCTTCTCTTTGGCCCTTTCCATTGTCCACTTTTGTGTATATATTAGATGTTAACTAAGTTCATCTGTTTTTGATGTGCTTCTCTGTCGTTTTGCTTGGAGTGCATTCTTTGGATTCCATCTGGTCGTAATCTCATAACTGTAATTCTGGTTTTGTGATACGATTGTATTTGATAGAGCCTTGGTATTTTCAAAGGGGGGTGGGGGGGGAGGCAGAGAAATCATCATCATTGGAGGATGGTTTCCAATCCTAAGTGACCTCCCCTTTCATTTCTGTGATTGGGCGGATGACTGGCAGTTTTCCTGTGGAAATTAACCCTTTCATATACACTCCATATTTGCTCTCTGGATACACTCCATATTTGCTCTCTGGTTATGAACTGGAATATATGACCGAATGGCGAAATTAGAGAGATTGGTGTCATGATGAGTTCTGATTTAAGTCATCGATCCACTTCACCTACATTGCTGCAATATAGTAAGTTAGCTCATGAAATGAATAAAACATGCACTCGAATAGTAAGTGCAGCTCATGAAATGAATAGAACATGCCCTCAAATAGTACGAGCATCTCATGAAATGAATAGAACACGCCCTCGAATAGTAAGAGCATCTCATGAAATGAATAGAACACGCCCTCGAATAGTAAGAGCAGCTCATGAAATGAATAGAACATGCCCTCGAATAGTAAGAGCATCTCATGAAATGAATAGAACATGCCCTCGAATAGTAAGAACATCTCATGAAATGAATAGAACACGCCCTCAAATAGTAAGAGCATCTCATGAAATGAATAGAACACGCCCTCGAATAGTAAGAGCAGCTCATGAAATGAATAGAACATGCCCTCGAATAGTAAGAGCATCTCATGAAATGAATAGAACACGCCCTCGAATAGTAAGAGCATCTCATGAAATGAATAGAACATGCCTTCGAATAGTAAGAGCAGCTCATGAAATGAATAGAACATGCCCTCCAATAGCATACTGGAGGGTTGATTCACAAATGCCACTCGAGCAACAATTCTGAACTTTTGCTCCATGACTATAAGATGTATGGGCGATCACTTCTAGAAACCTGCACTCTGGTTTGGAATCTGCAGAAGAATCATCAAACACATTATTTGCATAGAAACGATTGACTAAGGTCCTTTGTGCCCAAGCCCACATCTGCACCATGACTACAGAGAGCGGCTTGCCCTAATCATTAGAGTGTTAGAGGGTCAAGCTGATCTATTGTTCGTCTATAAAATCATCAACTGCCTCATTGACCTTGATTTTGATGAATTCTTTGCTTTAGACATAGGCACTCAGGGGGCGGCACCACCTGAAAGCTCCACTCTCTCACACCTCCTCCACTCGACTGCTGATGAAATTTCTTTGCAACCATGTGATGCCCTCCTGGAATGGCCTCCCCTCATATGTGGTCACTTCGTCCTCTTCCCATTTTTGTGAATCAACTGGAGAATTGTGATTTCTCTCAACATTGTAAAATTTACAATGCTACCAGGGGTCGATCTAGGATATTTTTTTTTAATGAAGAGGGAGGAGGAGGGAGGTTTGTTACAACAGTGTGTGCAAAGTGTTTTAAATTCAAAACATGAATTATGATTGCATTTGTCAGTCAGCAAATAATTATGTTTGGATGTGTCTAGACAATAGCATTGGCAAACTCTATCCACAGAAATTCTGTCACTATGCATTTGCAAGATCATAAAAGTGCCAAGGTAGAGGACCTTGTATATATCCTGAAAATGGCTGCTCTGCCTCAGCAGTGGTGATGGGCAGTGTCACTAAGAGACAATGGAGGGTTGGAAAAATGTCCACATCACAAAAACTAAGTGCTATATAAAAGGAGGTTGTTTGGAATGTTGCCTTCATCTGCTTTACAATAACCTTCTCAATAATCAACTTCAAATTGTATTCTCTCGACGTTTCGACTAGATGCTCTAGCCTTCACTAGGAACAATTATGTACTAAGCACCACTTATGTACAAGGCACAAAAGAATGAGAACCAAGTCTTCCCTCACCTTCATGGGGATCAATGATTTGAGCAAGAAATAGCAACTGTTAGCCTGTAGTGTTCTTGAGGGGATTCACTTGGAGTGTTGCTGCGGTTCCCCTTGCGGTTCCCCTGCAAGCTTGCCTTCCATGGCAATTGGGACACTCTCTGTTGCACCAACTATTTCAACCAGCTGAAGGATCTCCTCATACCAGAAATGTAAATGGTGCTCCTGAGGGTCTTCACTCGACCTCATGTACCATAATCATGTACACATCTTGTCTTGATCATGCTTCTGGAGCTTTGCAGTGAGGGTCTTCACTTCATCAAATACATTTTTGTGATGACAAAAAACCCAGCTTCAGTCTGAAATGAGGAAAGTGCAGCTTTCAGTCCTTGTCTCTTTACTTTGATTTTACTATCACAATTCTATCACAATTCTCAGAGAAGGCCCAGTTTGGGTACTCAGAAGGAGACAAGATGACATCTAAGAACGTAATAAGAGCTTCATACATTTCCAAAAGACTTCAAAAGCAAGTGTGCCTCTCCACCCATTGTGTCTTGCACAATCCTAAGAGTTTGCTTGCCTTGAAGTAAGGTAAAAACTCCCTCATAAAAAGTTTTTGTCACTTTGTGAGAATGAGATTGGATTTATAAATAGATTTCTCACTTCCTTAAGGGGAATAGAATGAGGGACAAAAAAATTACACCAGCTCACTTTATCGGGTAAAAATAATCGCGAAAAAAGTGGCTGGCTCGCGAGATGATTTGATCCAGCAGAGTCCTGTAGCGCTCTTTCACCCTGTGGTGCAATCCAGAAGTAAAGGAGGATGATGCAAGAGGATGATGCAAGAGGATGATGCAAGAGGATGATGCAATATCACGGCTATTCAGGTAATCGGTATGTAATTTCATTACAGCTTCGGTGACTCAGTTGGCTAGAGCTAGCTGTGGTGCAATAATCACGCTCCAAGTTATGTATAAAACGCAGCTGTAGCCAACAGTGTCCGACTTATATGTAATAAAAATAACCTTAGAAACGAGAAGCGTAGTTGGTGAGCATCATTAAGAATGGCCGTTTGATTTTAGCTGCAGCGGAGGCTAAAGATGGCTTTACCAGGGTATCGGGAAAAATTGTTTACTGAGAAAACATAACGACTTATAAAACGAATTCATTCCCAGTGGTGAGAAAGCTAAATAACTGGTTAGGTACATGGTGTCAGAAGTGTGTTTGAGGTGTTTTCTGTTTTGTAATAGAAGTCAAGTCAACAAATTCCTAGGAGCTGACTACAGGGACTACTGTTACAGGGATCAGAGTCACTGAAGAAGCAGACTATTAGAACGAAGTAGTCCTCGACCTGAAATGGCCGAAATTGAGAACCCTGTTCGTTCTCTCTCTGAGGTGAATATGGGTGTGGCATCAGCAGACGCCAGCCAAAGACCCATGATTAAGACTGGCATCAGCAACAGCGTTAAGACTGAGCCAAATGTTTCCACTCCTAATGGAAAAGGGGTGGGCCTTTTTGCTCTTGGATCCTCCCCAAAGAAGAACGGACTTGATATAAATGATGGAATAAAAGACCCCAAGGTGAGTGCAGTATCATATGTGAGGAGAGTATGTGAGGAGAGTCATATACTTGATCCACAATAGTCGACTTCCCCCTTCCCCCCCCCCCCCCCCCCCACTCTCCAAGCAGTACAGAAAGCTTAAATTGAATAATAAATAATAACAAAATAATAATTAATAATTTTTTTTTTTTAAAGACATTAAAAAAATACTGTACCCTTTTTTGTCTCAATTGTGAGATAGATGAATTGAGATAGATGCACAGGTTCAAAGTGTCAATATATAATAAATTGTAGTAGAGGGATCTGGCTTGCTCCAGTGGGTGGGTGGAGGGGAGGGGTGGTATGGTCAGTGTAAAAGTCAACACACCTTGGTAGGTAGTATTTGAGGTGTTTTTCATGCAGCTGACATTTTTTGTCATGCTTGGCTCATGGGTGTCACACGAGGGTGACCATTACCCCAGCTAAGCAGTTAGACCACCGCGCATGCGCAAATGTCAGTCAACAAGGCAGGAGAGCAAGCAGTGTATATATATCATTGGGAATTTTGGGAATACACAGAGATATCGGTGGAATGTACATTTACATTGCACATTCAATGTTCCATTGAGCACCTACTTGAGTTTTTAGTTATAGTGCATGCTTACTGTATAATATTGATTATCACGGCAATTTTTCGCCCCCCCCCCCCCCCCCCCTTCCTGGTTTGGCCATCAAAACATGCCATGGATTAATCTCTATTTTTCCGCATCTTATGCTTTAAAGAGAAAAAGGTTTCTTTGGGTTTCCTCAGCCATTTCTCTCGAGTGTTTGGAGACGACAGTTTGGAATTCGAATAAGCACACATCAATCGCGAATCAGAAGCCAGCTCATTTTACTCGTCAATACAGCCAATCAATGATCGTGTAAGGAAATTATCTCATGGTAATTTCTTACTGGCATAAACAGGCCTTTACTGACCTATAGTGAACCTGTGCCTCGTGTCAGAATCTTTGATTTTTCTCAATAATATGATGATCCAACATTATGGCAAGGGTTTGAATGGCAAGGGTTTGAATGTCACACTTAAATATATATTTTTAATACCTTGGCTACGTCAGTTTTTACCTGGGCTACATCAGTTTTTACCTGGGCTATGTCAGTTTTTACCTGGGCTATGTCAGTTTTTACCTGGGCTATGTCAGTTTTTACCTGGGCTATGTCAGTTTTTACCTCCAGGGGCTATGTCAGTTTTTACCTGGGCTATGTCAGTTTTTACCTGGGCTAAAACCCCGAAGCCTGGGTTCTAACGACGCCACTTGCCATAGCTCTAACTCTGATTTTAGCTTGATGAGGAGGGAAGAGATGTTTGTTAAGAGATGGGAGGTATTGGAATAGAGCAGATTGGTGAAAATAGTGGTAAATAAACTAGAGAGGTTGGAGGAATCGGATGGTGGGAAGAATGTGATCTTGAGGTGGAAATATAAGCCCAACAACAAGGTTGGATCAGCATGTTAGCTATCTTAGGCATCAGGTGACTGCTTCCCTTCAGGAATTCATGGACCTAACCTCATATGCTCCTCCTTTGTGTGTAAGCTAGGGTTTAACATGGATAACTTCTTGGTTTGGGCTTCTAAATTCTGTTGCCGGCCAACTTTCCTTGAGTGTTGCTAGAGCTTTCCTCAGCCACTTTCCTTGGGTATTGCTAGAGCTTTCCTCAGCCAGCTTTCCTTGAGTGTTGCTAGAGCTTTCCTCAGCCACTTTCCTTGGGTATTGCTAGAGCTTTCCTCAGCCAGCTTTCCTTGGGTATTGCTAGAGCTTTCCTCAGCCAGCTTTCCTTGGGTATTGCTAGAGCTTTCCTCAGCTGTGTTGTAGTGCTTTCCTAGCCAGCTTTCCTTGGGTGTGGCTATAGCTTTCCTTGGTTGTTTGGTGGTTCACAAACAACAACTTCACAGTCGTATTTGAGGTAACCGGCCAAGGGCCAATAGGTGTGTGTGGTTTGCACTTTTTTACAGCCATTCAACCCTGAATGATATCCATCCAGGAAGATAACATCTTTGCTCTTAGCCACTTGAATCTTAGCCACTTGAAACATGAGCTGCTGCCACACAAAACAGCACCTGCATAGGATTGTCATAGTAAGGGTCAGTTACTTCTCTTGTTATTTCCTGAGTCCAAGGATCCTCAAGCTGTTCATGGAGTTGACTGTGTATATGAAGTCTAGAAACACAATTATGTAGTAATAAGTAAGGGTGTCCCCTTACAGTGTTGTGTCTGTTGTAATGAGCATCAGAAGCTGTGTACAAGAAAAGACTTGGATATTGGAATGTGACCTTTCATGTACCATTACATCCCATTACATCATTGCTGTTCTAAAATTAGTAATGTATCCTTTGATTTAGGAGGTGTGAGAGTTGTTTGTTTTTCTCTCTGTAATTACGAAATGGGATGGGTATCACCTTACACCATTCTTTCGTGACAAACATCAGACAGATGGCTTCACTATAAATAGATAACCATCACCATATACCATTGCATCATTGCTGTTCTAAAATTAGGATGTATGGACATTATTAATTTTATTATTATATTTTTTATAACTTTTTTCATTCTCTATTTGTGTATACAGTTGCTCTATGTGGAGCCCACCCTCGAGGAGTTTGAAGCTCTTGTTCGTCAACTCAGGGAGAGGATGGACAAGGGACAAGGGGAGACCATCTACGAGATAGGAGTGGGAGGTAAGGAGGTTGGATGAGCCTCGCTTATGTGTGAGCTCTTCTATACTAACTGTTAAACCACACACCCCACCCATCCCACCCACCCCACACACATACACCACACACACACACACACACACTAACATGATTAACAAATTCAATCATGTATTTCCCATTGCATTGATTAGCTATGTTTAAACCTCTTAACACTGTTTGTCTATATAATCTGTTTGTCTATATAATACGCACACTCATTTAATTTCCTCTCCATTCATAGCTAGTGGAGGCTCCTTATAGAACTGTTGATAATTGCAGTTCTTATATGTTGTCTTGCTCTGTGAGTGACTATACCAATCGCAGTACTTAGTTCTATACCTTCATACTGGTCAGGTGCAGTATATACTGGTCAGGTAGATGCTGGTCAGGTAGATACTGGTCAGGTAGATGCTGGTCAGGTAGATGCTGGTCAGGTAGATGCTGGTCAGGTAGATGCTGGTCAGGTAGATGCTGGTCAGGTGCAGTATATACTGGTCAGGTAGATGCTGGTCAGGTAGATACTGGTCAGGTAGATGCTGGTCAGGTAGATGCTGGTCAGGTAGATGCTGGTCAGGTGCAGTATATACTGGTCAGGTAGATACTGGTCAGGTAGATACTGGTCAGGTAGATACTGGTCAGGTAGATACTGGTCAGGTAGATACTGGTCAGGTAGGTCAGGTAGATACCGCTCAGGTGCAGTATATACTGGTCAGGTAGATACTGGTCAGGTAGATGCTGGTCAGGTAGATGCTGGTCAGGTAGATACTGGTCAGGTAGATACTGGTCAGGTAGATACTGGTCAGGTAGATACTGGTCAGGTAGGTCAGGTAGATACCGCTCAGGTACATGTAGATACTGGTCGGGTAGATACTGGTCAGGTAGATACTGGTCAGGTAGATACTGGTCAGGTAGATACTGGTCAGGTAGATACTGGTCAGGTAGATACTGGTCAGGTAGGTCAGGTAGATACCGCTCAGGTACATGTAGATACTGGTCAGGTAGATACTGGTCAGGTAGATACTGGTCAGGTAGATACTGGTCAGGTAGATACTGGTCAGGTAGATACTGGTCAGGTAGATACTGGTCAGGTAGGTCAGGTAGATACCGCTCAGGTACATGTAGATACTGGTCAGGTAGATACTGGTCAGGTAGATACTGGTCAGGTAGATACTGGTCAGGTAGATACTGGTCAGGTAGATACTGGTCAGGTAGGTCAGGTAGATACCGCTCAGGTACATGTAGATACTGGTCAGGTAGATACTGGTCAGGTAGATACTGGTCAGGTAGATACTGGTCAGGTAGATACTGGTCAGGTAGATACTGGTCAGGTAGATACTGGTCAGGTAGGTCAGGTAGATACCGCTCAGGTACATGTAGATACTGGTCAGGTAGATACTGGTCAGGTAGATACTGGTCAGGTAGATACTGGTCAGGTAGATACTGGTCAGGTAGATACTGGTCAGGTAGATACTGGTCAGGTAGGTCAGGTAGATACCGCTCAGGTACATGTAGATACTGGTCAGGTAGATACTGGTCAGGTAGATACTGGTCAGGTAGATACTGGTCAGGTAGATACTGGTCAGGTAGATACTGGTCAGGTAGATACTGGTCAGGTAGATGCTGGTCAGGTAGATACTGGTCAGGTAGATACTGGTCAGGTAGATACTGGTCAGGTAGATACTGGTCAGGTAGATACTGGTCAGGTAGATACTGGTCAGGTAGATACTGGTCAGGTAAGTCAGGTAGATACCGCTCAGGTACATGTAGATACTGGTCAGGTAGATACTGGTCAGGTAGATACTGGTCAGGTAGATACTGGTCAGGTAGATACTGGTCAGGTAGATACTGGTCAGGTAGATACTGGTCAGGTAGATACTGGTCAGGTAGATACTGGTCAGGTAGATACTGGTCAGGTAGGTCAGGTAGATACCGCTCAGGTACATGTAGATACTGGTCAGGTAGATGCTGGTCAGGTAGATGCTGGTCAGGTAGATGCTGGTCAGGTAGATGCTGGTCAGGTAGATGCTGGTCAGGTAGATGCTGGTCAGGTAGATGCTGGTCAGGTAGATGCTGGTCAGGTAGATGCTGGTCAGGTAGATGCTGGTCAGGTAGATGCTGGTCAGGTAGATGCTGGTCAGGTAGATGCTGGTCAGGTAGATGCTGGTCAGGTAGATGCTGGTCAGGTAGATGCTGGTCAGGTAGATGCTGGTCAGGTAGATGCTGGTCAGGTAGATGCTGGTCAGGTAGATGCTGGTCAGGTAGATGCTGGTCAGGTAGATGCTGGTCAGGTAGATGCTGGTCAGGTAGATGCTGGTCAGGTAGATGCTGGTCAGGTAGATGCTGGTCAGGTAGATGCTGGTCAGGTAGATGCTGGTCAGGTAGATGCTGGTCAGGTAGATGCTGGTCAGGTAGATGCTGGTCAGGTAGATGCTGGTCAGGTAGATGCTGGTCAGGTAGATGCTGGTCAGGTAGATGCTGGTCAGGTAGATGCTGGTCAGGTAGATGCTGGTCAGGTAGATGCTGGTCAGGTAGATGCTGGTCAGGTAGATGCTGGTCAGGTAGATGCTGGTCAGGTAGATGCTGGTCAGGTAGATGCTGGTCAGGTAGATGCTGGTCAGGTAGATGCTGGTCAGGTAGATGCTGGTCAGGTAGATGCTGGTCAGGTAGATGCTGGTCAGGTAGATGCTGGTCAGGTAGATGCTGGTCAGGTAGATGCTGGTCAGGTAGATGCTGGTCAGGTAGATGCTGGTCAGGTAGATGCTGGTCAGGTAGATGCTGGTCAGGTAGATGCTGGTCAGGTAGATGCTGGTCAGGTAGATGCTGGTCAGGTAGATACTGGTCAGGTAGATACTGGTCAGGTAGATACTGGTCAGGTAGATACTGGTCAGGTAGATACTGGTCAGGTAGATACTGGTCAGGTAGATACTGGTCAGGTAGATACTGGTCAGGTAGATACTGGTCAGGTAGATACTGGTCAGGTAAGGTAGATGCTTGTCAGGTAGATGCTGGTCAGGTAGATGCTGGTCAGGTAGATACCGCTCAGGTAGATAGGCAAAGTTCTTGGTGAGTTATTCATAAGGTTTGTTTGATCTTATTCTAGTGCAAGCATCCAGGCAACAGAGATATAGTCTCTTGGATGACAACCTGTCTAGATAATAATCTTCATACCTACACTAGCTTGCTAGTCTGGATTTGTGGTTGGGGAAGGGGGAGAGGGCCTGGGGATTCTTACTCGGATCTCCCAGGATTTTTATTATTATTATTATATTTTTTTTTTGGGGGGGGGGGGGGGGAGGATATTATTAGTGTCATATGTAGACACCACTTATACACCATTGTGAGGTATGAACAATAAGTTTGCTCCTCATTTCCACCCTGAGGTGAAAATATCTTATGCTTTTCTCACCCCTGGGAGATTATATCGTAACAATACATCCACCTTCCTCTATGAGATCACCCTCCCCCTCCCCACCATTTATATAACAAGCTAGGCCCAAGGCTAGGACTAGGGCTGGTCTTGTAATGTAGATGCACTTAGGGCTTGGCCTAAGGGCTAATAAATTGTGGGAAAGTGGGGGTGAAAATCTCGTCTAACACTGGCACTTCTGAAAATCTCGTCTAACACTGGCACTTCTAGAACCAACAGTGAAGTAATAGATTAAAAAAATATATATTAAAAGAAGGTGCTTTGTCTAGGCACCTGCTGAACAAGTACAATGTAGCTTCCATCTAGAACCTGGGGTTGTTAGGTAAAGGGTTGCATGCTTAAAAAATGCAAGTTGACCCTTTCCTATCAAGTAAGTTGTATGATGAGATTTCTCTATGCTAATTGTCAGCTTGTGGTAGTGGGTGTGTTCCCAGGCATTGCCAGTCAGAGGTGTCCAGTGTAGACCTGATGTCCTGTGAGGGGCTCAAATGCATCTATCAACACTCGGTAAAGCATCTTCTAACTGTTGCTACTACTACTACTGTTGCTACTACACTACTACTGTTTCTACTACTACTACTACTGTTGCTAAGTACTATTACTACCACTATTACTATTGCCACTACTCCCAGTGTTGTTACTACTACTAGTACCACCTCTGTTGCTACTATTACTACTATTACTGTTGCTACTACTACTACTGCTAACAATGTAATAGTTTGCAACAGTAGTAGTAGCAATAGTAGTAGTAGTAGTAGCAACAGGAGTAGTAGTACAGTAATAGCAAAACTTGTAGTAGTAGTAGCAACACTAGTAGTAGCAGCAACAGTAGTAACAGTAGTAGAAGTAGTGGCAACAGTAGCAGAAATAGTAGTAGCAGCAACAGTAGTAGAAGTAGTAACAGTATTAGTAGTAGTAGAAACAGTAGTAGTAGTAACAACAGTAGTAGCAGTATTAGTAGTAGTAGTAACAACAGTAGTAGCAGTAGTAGTAGTAGAAACAACAGTAGTAGAAGTAGTAGCAGTAGTAGTAGAAACAGTAGTAGTAGTAACAACAGTAGTAGTAGTAACAACAGTAGTAGAAGTAGTAGCAGTATTAGTACTGTAGTAGTAACAACAGTAGTAGTAGTAACAACAGTAGCAGAAGTACTAGGAGGAGGAGTGTTTATATGTGTAGTGGGTGTAGGCGTGATGATGTTGCAAGGGGTGACCTCTCACCCGGATATTCCCTACCATGTGTGTGTGCAGGCGGCTATTCCTCCAATGGACTCCTGGAGGAGCAGCTTGCATCATCCCTGGCAACGCTGCAGAGCATGGCCGTCACCTGCGATGGCGACATGAAGGTGCTAAGGAGGAGACAAGCTGAGGAGGGGGTGATAGTCGAGTGTCTGATACGCAAGATTGTGGAGGAGGATGACTTCCTGGAAGTGAGGTGAGCAGGGGGCATGTGTGCGGGGTGCGGGTGAACCCTCACACATGTGCAGTGTTCTGTAGTAGTTTTTTTTAAAGCTGGTAAGGAATGGTTACAGCAGTAAGATCCCTTAGGTTGTGTTTTTAAAAAAATTTTTTTTTGAATATACATATTTGCCTATCCCATTCCCATGCTATACCATGCAAGTGTCCAGACAGAGTTTGATACTCGGACCTGATCACCCTACCATTCCACAACTCTACTACTTCTACTAATAAAATATATACAAGCATTGAGTGAAGTGGGGAGGGTGCAATGGAGAAAGGGGAAGGGGGGGGTTAGCATGATGTCCTATGGGACAAAACTTTGAAATGCTATCATTCTTAGACTACCCCTAGCATAGACCAGTATACTGATCTGTACATTATTAATTGTCATCATATTGTAGTAATGCTTGGATTGTGATGAGGGAAGTAGTAGATTACAGATTCCTTACAGATTCCTAACTTGACCTAGGTGGAGGAGAGAGCCCGCTCACCGAGATAATCATTTCCAGTTTAGCAAACCCATTTCATTTTTAGCTGGTAGTCCCTCCTCCTCCGTGGCTAGAGCATGTTCACGAGTAAGTACAACTCTGTCAGAATGGAACTCCAGCATCCTTTCCTCCCCGCTATTACTCATTCTCACTTGCCTGGCACTGGCAGCCATTTCCCTCCTCCCCTCCTCTCTAGCTTCGAATGTGCTGTTGCCTTTCTCTTACCATGACAACCCATTCCCAGTTTAAGCCTGTATTATTTAAGGTGGTGACCTGTTCGATATTTTACAGGTGAATAAGAGAGCAGATACATACATACATACATACAGATAAATAGATAGATACGCCAGTGCGGCAATACATGTACCAAGTTTTCCATCCAACTCCCCACTGAGGGCTGTCTATTTACTACTACTACTACTACTAATATTGTACCACCACTACTACTACTACTACTATACTGCTCTGTATTGTTTTATGCTACTACTATTACTGTTGTACTACTACTAATACCTATCTACTACTACTACTACAAATACATGTACTACTACTACTAATACTGGAGTAGCACTACTACTACTATTACTCTACTACTGTACTACTACAAATACACTACCAACTACTATATTATTAATACTGAGTAGTAGTACTACTACGTACCACTATTACACTACTACTACTACCAACTAATACTGGAGTAGTACTACTACCTACTACTATTACTATACTACTAATACCTACTACTACTTGACTGCTTTTACAACCACTGATACTGTACTGCTACTACTATATATTAGTACTATAAACGACTGCTGCTGCTGCTGAATACAATGTCCTAGTGATCATAATGGCATGATGAGACTAATGGCTGCCATCCAGACATAACAAATCCCTGGCTAATTATGTGGTGGGAGGATGTGAGTCTAGTGTGGTTGTGAAGTACGGTAGTTGTGATGTCTTCCTCCCCCCTTCTCCATAACCCCTTCATTGGTTGCCGACAAAATATGGTTGTCTTTCACGGAATGACAACACATGCTAAACAATGAGCATTCACTTGATGGCTCACGTGCAGTCTCATGTAGTCAAACCTTTACCTACCCTGTGGTGGCCGTGCACCTGGGAATTTTTTCTGCCCCCCTCCCATGATAGAAGTGGTGGTGGGTTAGGTTTTCTTGTGTCTGTGCAGACATGCGCAGCCTTCATGACATGCCCTGCTTGTGTCCGTGCAGACATGCGCGGCCTTCATGACATGCCCTGCTTGTGTCCGTGCAGACATGCGTGGCCTTCATGACATGCCCTGCTTGTGTCCGTGCAGACATGCGCGGCCTTCATGACATGCCCTGCTTGTGTCCATGCAGACATGCGCGGCCTTCATGACATGCCCTGCTTGTGTCCATGCAGACATGCGCGGCCTTCATGACATGCCCTGCATGTGTCTGTGCAGACATGCGTGGTCTT
Organism: Cladorhizidae sp. MBARI D1340-BT2; assembly: GCA_028752905.1. NCBI lineage: Eukaryota > Metazoa > Porifera > Demospongiae > Poecilosclerida > Cladorhizidae > Cladorhizidae sp. MBARI D1340-BT2. Next base: position 12,042,619 of record JAQNBH010000014.1, on the reverse strand, counting down.
CATGACATGCCCTGCTTGTGTCTGTGCAGACATGCGCAGCCTTCATGACATGCCCTGCTTGTGTCCGTGCAGACATGCGCGGCCTTCATGACATGCCCTGCTTGTGTCTGTGCAGACATGCGCGGCCTTCATGACATGCCCTGCTTGTGTCCGTGCAGACATGCGCGGCCTTCATGACATGCCCTGCTTGTGTCCGTGCAGGCATGCGTGGCCTTCATGACATGCCCTGCTTGTGTCCGTGCAGACATGCATGGCCTTCATGACATGCCCTGCTTGTGTCCGTGCAGACATGCGTGGCCTTCATGACATGCCCTGCTTGTGTCCCTGCAGACATGCGCAGCCTTCATGGGGCTTGCCCTGCGTCGTCCTATCCACATGGAGTGGGTGCCAAAAGATTCGGAGCCTAATTATCTTGGACACTCTCTTGGTATTAGGCAGGAGGGGGGAGGTCTTGCTCACAGCTTATACGGAGCATGCAGACAGTCTCTTCCCGTGTCTCTCCACTTGTGTTATCAGCTAGATGACCTGGCCTATGTTGACGTCCGTCTCTTCTGTTGCCGTCACCTCCAGCCAATTTGAACTGGTAATCGTACTCAGGCTGAGCAATTTGGAATGCTAGTGTTCCCAAACCTTTTTCTCTAGGGAAGGTATGATAGCACTAGATAATTCACATGGTATTACAAGGATATTGCCTTCCAGTAAGACTGACTTTACCATAGTAAACAAGAAGAACTACCCGACCCAACTTCTGGAGGTAGTGACCATGCATGCATTTCATTGTAGGCTCTAAAGGAGTTAGACATCACGGAGAATATGTAACGCAGGAAACTAGGGTGCACTTAACCCCTTTGGTGATCCTTTACCTGCTTAAGAGTTTGCACAGTCTAGTTCAGAAATGCCTAAAGTAAGTGACTTCAATCGGTGACCCTTTACCTATTTCACAACGACCCTTTACCTGTTAGACCAAGCATCAGGGTGAAATCCTTAGTGATCCTTTACCTGTTTAGCATCCTGTGTAGCATAAAGTGGCATAAAGTGGAGACAATTTCTTCAGTGACCTTTTACCTGTTTACCTTTTACTTGTTTAAAACTAGCACGGCTGTGCTGTATTTTAAGAGTGCAATCATTTGGCAACAAAGCTGGCTCTCAGTGGGGAATAGGATGTGTGTGTGAGGGGGTTATAGTGCCCCCGCATGGCCATGTCTGTGATGTATCCGTCTATTGGGGAGTGCAGTGCAGTAGCACTCCCTATCCTGTTTTTAATTAGCAGACAAAAAGTTTACATCTCAGCTAAACTCACTTTGGCAGTTTCTTCAGTATCCTAAATGGTGGTTTCGATACAACTATAGCAGTGATTTGGTAGGGGGCGTTAGCTTAAAAGTTATGTGAATAAGGAATATGCGAGGCATTTGGTTCTGTCTTTAAAAAAAAATGTTCAGTGCTTGCTAAAATTCAATGTGAAAACAACTAGCTGGGAAGAAAGTTGAGATTTGGATTGCATCACGGCCAATTTTAACCCCAAATCACGTCAAGCGTGCCTTGACCCCCCCATACACACCACACACACACACACACACACACACAACGTGCATACAATAGGTCCATTCGTCATAACTTTACTACCAGACAACTCCAAATTGTCCAGTGCATTTCAGTGACTCTTGAACAGCATAACACCCAAAATTGGTAAATAAATGATTATCAATACAATAAACACGCTTTACATGAAAATAACTCTATCTGAGCTGAACCAGAAACAGCTGCAATATTTTTTGCTACTAAGGAGCGACCAGGTGGTATCCTTGGATGTTATTCTTGTGACTAAATTTAACAGCAGAGGCCCACACAAAACCAGGTACCTAATTATGATCTACATATCCATGTTGAATATATTTGGCACGCATATCTATGACTGGTTAATTCTGGACTTAACCTAAGCACCTTCCTGTAAGAAACTTCCTGCTTGCTACAAAACAAATAAACACAGAAACAAGCAACGCAGAACGTTTCATTTATAAACTAACAATATATAATAAACGAACCAAAGAACTCACCAATGTAGGCCATGGTCATTTACAGGAGGATGCTTTACTGATAAATATAATGAAGACCAATTAATTATTTAATGCGTCGTATTTGGAGTTCATATTATTAATAGGTAAAGGGTCATAGAAATGTACATGCCTACATGGGATGTAAGTGCTTATTTCTTAATAAAAAATTAAAAAATTAACCAAACCTTTTTGTCTCTTGTACAGTACTATCCACTGTACGTTCATCCACCCAATAGTTTGCCTAGCATTAAATATAAAGGAAATGGTTGTCTGGAAGGGCGGGGGGGGGGGGGGGGGGGGGGGGGGGGGAGTGATCAAGATAACTTGTTGGCCTATTCAAATATCAAGGCAAAGAGAGCTGGTTGCGCACAAGTTTTGACAGGCTGCACAGTTAGTGGTTGCCAGGGCACAAGGATTCTCGCTGGAATTCCTTAACATAGCTATGGAGATGGAAGTACCAATTATCATGAGGGCATACAATCGTGGTGGGGTATATAAAAAAAAATCCATGTGTGTACTGCCACTCGTGAGTGCTGCTCTTTCAGACGAGAGAACAGGCTACACAGTTGGTACGGATGTGGAGGAAAGTTAACCGACTGCGATAGAGGAGGGATGTGCTAACGATGGAGGACATCTGAACACTACAGATCAAGAATGCAAAATATATAAAAGAAAATGTGTGACGTTTTTTGGTTAGCTATTGCTTGGTCTCCCTTCAGTTCTCTGGCAATTCTGTCAGCAAGCAAATACTGCCTTGAAGATCTCACTTTGGTATCTAAAGTTCTTGTCAGCTTCCGCATGGCCTTCCCTTCAGTATTCGGCCATTTCTGTCGTCTTGCATTGTCTGATGGCCTCACTCGTAGTGTGCTGTGCTTCCCATCCTCAAGTAGTCTGAATATAAGGCTCTCCTCTTCTCTCTCAGCCATATTTCATGCCTACATTTCTGTCTCGCAACCAGCCAGCCTGTTGTGTTGCAGGGCATCCTGTTGTGTGCAATCATGCACATGGTTGGGCACATGTGAAGAACTTACACAAATACTTTATCATAGTAACCCCCCAAAGAACACATGACAGGAAGCAAAATATTTAGGGCAAGGTGCTTCAGCTGGTCACACTGTCCACGCCTTGCGTTCATTTCTGTAGTGCTTAGTGGCCATAAAAAAAATTAAAAAAGGTACAATGCTTGGATTGGTAAAGGGTCATCAACGAGTATGTATCTGGGTGTCATGAAAGGAGTAGAGAATGTAATATTTGTTCATTTCCGACCTTATAATAAGAATTTTGACATGGCGTGCTTCTGGGGCTAGAAACACACGCAAAACACAACTAGGTTGAAGCGAAACTGCCAGTGAAGGTTTTAGTTGGTTTGTTTCGGGACCTTTTGATGTCTGCCATTTTGTTTTACGAATATAGAAGCTACACTCTTTATATGGTGTGTGTGATATGACGATGATTAAACTAATGTGCTGCATTCAGGGTGGCTGTGGTGGGGAATGTTGATGCTGGCAAGAGCACCCTGCTGGGGGTACTTACACATGGGGAGCTGGATAATGGACGAGGCACTGCACGGCAACGACTATTTAGGCACAAGCACGAGATGGAGACTGGGAGGACATCAAGCGTCAGCAACGATATTCTTGGCTTCGACAGAGACGGGAATGTGGTGAACAAGACTGACGGGCACGGTGAGAGCAGCAGGGGTGGAGAGGAAAGGGTGGGAGGGGTTGTGGGTGGGGGCAAGTTTGTAGTGTCAACAGAGAAGTCCCTGGCTTGGCAGCGTGGGAAGCTCAAGAATGTAATGGCTGTGAACCCAGTGATTGGAGGAGGGTGGGAGAATTAAATGAGTTGGTGGGGAGGTCATGATGTGGTGGTGAGGAGTGTGTGATGTGTTGGTGGTGGTGATGGGGAGGAGTGTGTCTATGATGTGGTGGAGGAGTGTGTGATAGTGGTGGTGGGGAGGAGTGTGTCTGTGATGTGATGGTGGTGATTGGGGAGGAGTGTGTCTATGATGTGGGGGAGGAATGTGTGATAGTGGTGGTGGGGAGGAGTGTGTCTGTGATGTGATGGTGGTGATTGGGGAGGAGTGTCTATGATGTGGGGGAGGAATGTGTGATAGTGGTGGTGGGGAGGAGTGTGTCTGTGATGTGATGGTGGTGATTGGGGAGGAGTGTGTCTATGATGTGGGGGAGGAATGTGTGATAGTGGTGGTGGGGAGGAGTGTGTCTGTGATGTGATGGTGGTGATTGGGGAGGAGTGTCTATGATGTGGGGGAGGAATGTGTGATAGTGGTGGTGGGGAGGAGTGTGTGTGATGGAGGTGGTGGGGAGGAGTGTGTGTGTGTGATGGAGGTGGTGGGGAGGAGTGTGTCTGTGATGGTGGGGGTTGCAGTTATTCGTTGCTTAAAGAAAGGGCTAGTGTTGAGTGTATTTGGTGATTGTGACAAAGAGGAAAGGAACTTATGACATCTCCCAAGTCTCTGCTGTGATGGAAAGTACACTTCCTCACATCACCATCATCCACCTCTCTGTTGTACCCACTAGGTGGTCTGGACTGGGTGCACATCTGCAGGACGTCCACTAAGGTCATCACCTTCATTGACCTAGCCGGTCACGAGAAATATCTCAAGACCACCATATTTGGTATGACCGGACACGCCCCTGACTTTTGTATGCTCATGGTGGGGTCTAATGCTGGTATCATCGGAATGACAAAAGGTCAGATGGAAGCACCTCCCCCCACCCCCCCCCCCCCCCCCCCCCCCACCTAGCTCCGTAGTATGATTAATTTCATCACTCCCTTTGTCCCCCCCCTCCTTCGCACTCTCCAGAGCACCTTGGACTGGCCCTGGCGCTCAGCATGCCTGTGTTTGTGGTCGTCACCAAGATAGACATGTGCCCTCCCAACGTGCTACAGGAAACCATGAAGCTCCTCATTCGCATCCTGAAGTCTCCCGGCTGTCGGAAGATCCCCGTCCTGGTCCAAACAGAGGATGACGTTATTACCACTGCCACCAACTTCACTTCGGAGAGGTACGCAGTGTGGGGAGCTTTTGTATGTACATACGTACATTCATCTCATATCTCCACATGTGGCTAATATTTATATAGTCTTGCCTCTTGGCAGCAGGCTTACTTTAAAAGCTAGTTTCTTTAATATTATTATAATAATTATGTCGTTGTTTGCTAGGATCTGCCCTATCTTCCAAATATCGAATGTGACTGGTCATAACCTTGGTCTCTTGCGCATATTCCTGAACCTGCTGTCAGGGAGGATGTATTGTTATGGCGACAGGCCCCCGGAATTCCAGATAGATGAGACCTACTCTGTTCCAGTAAGTGTGAAATGTGTTCACTGTGAGTGGGCAGGTTATGGGTGCTGTACATTGCGGTAGTGACCATGCACGTGGGCAGGCGTGGGTGCTGTACATGGCAATAGTGACCATGCACGTGGGCAGGCGTGGGTGCTGTACATGGCGGTGGTGACCATGCACGTGGGCAGGCGTGGGTGCTGTACATGGCGTTAGTGACCATGCACGTGGGCAGGTGTGGGTGCTGTACATGGCAGTGGTGACCATGCACGTGGGCAGGTGTGGGTGCTGTACATGGCAATAGTGACCATGCACGTGGGCAGGCGTGGGTGCTGTACATGGCGGTGGTGACCATGCAGTCATACCCTCCAACTTTTTCTTCTTTTTCTGCCAAAATTTTAAAGGAGCCATCGCAAATTATTGCTTGCTCTTCATATGCTTGGCCGTATTTTGAAAAGTCGTTGCAAAAAAAAAATCAAATAACCTCTGACCTTATACCACCCGACATTGGCGAGAACAGTATCCTGCTCCTCCTACTCGCAGCTGCTGCTTGATTGCCATGAGGTCATTGATTGCCATGAGGTCATTGATTGCCATGAGGTTCCTTCTCGATACAACAGAAAGCTGCTCTCCACTCTAGCATGCTCGGTGGTGGCTTAAAAGCAAAAACAAAGCATAACCTACTACAGTAATTTACATTGGGTCTAGAGTTTGGGATTATTGCTATATGAATGTCATTATAGTACCTCGTGTAGTACACTAGACATTCCTCAATATATATTTCTGTGTCTCTCTCCATGCTCTCTGTCTACTCTTCTCAGGGTGTCGGCACAGTGGTGTCAGGGACATGTTTGCAAGGTGTCATCCATATGAGCAGCACCTTGCTGCTGGGCCCCACTAGTCTAGGCGAGTTCATCCCTGTCTCTATCAGAGGCATCCAGAGGAAGAGGCTCCCAGTACAGCAAGTCAGAGGAGGACAGACGGCATCCTTTGCACTCAAGAAGGTATAGTGGTGATACTATACTATCGGTGTTCAACCTGCCTTTACCCAGTGTGATGTGTGTCCCCATGAAACTGTCGTCAACCTGCCTCAACCCATTGTGATGTTGGTCTAGTGTGTATCCCCATAGAGCTATTGTCAACCTACTTCTACCTGCTTCAACCCAGTGTGGTATTGGTACAGTGTGTGTCCCCATAGAGCTATTGTCAACCTACTTCAACCCAGTGTGGTGTTGGTCCAGTGTGTGTCCCCATAGAGCTATTGTCAACCTACTTAAACCTGCCTCAACCCAGTGTGGTGTTGGTCCAGTGTGTGTCCCTAGAGCTATTGTCAGCCTACTTCAACCTGCCCTAACCCAGTGTGGTGTTGGTCCAGTGTGTGTCCCCATAGAGCTATTGTCAACCTACTTCAACCTGCCTCAACCCAGTGTGGTATTGGTACAGTGTGTGTCCCCATAGAGCTATTGTCAACCTACTTCAACCCAGTGTGGTGTTGGTCCAGTGTGTGTCCCCATAGAGCTATTGTCAACCTACTTAAACCTGCCTCAACCCAGTGTGGTGTTGGTCCAGTGTGTGTCCCCATAGAGCTATTGTCAACCTACTTCAACCTGCCTCAACCCAGTGTGGTGTCAGTCCGGCGTGTGTCCCCATAGAGTTAAGGTTATTAGTATCACTTATTCCCCTTGTGTTGTCCTTGTGTTCGTACAGGTGAAACGCAGTCAGATCAGGAAGGGCATGGTGATGGTGGACCCAGTGTTGGAGCCAGTGGCTTGCTGGGAGTTTGACGGGGACATCTTGGTCCTCCACCATCCCACCACCATCAGTACCAAGTACCAGGCTATGGGTGAGCGAGAGTGCTTGCTGCTCTCATACACGCTATAACACTTTTTGAAATATTCTCCTGCTTATAACAATAATAGTAGCATGCAAGCTGGTCAAGAGACGTTTGTGTTTTGTGAGTGCATAATAATGTTCGTTCGCAGGAGTAGCATTGACAGTATATATGTGGCACTAGAATACAGTAATTATATTCTATTGTCTGTTGTTGTTGTTGCTGTTATAGTACACTGTGGGAGCACTCGCCAGACAGCCTCCATCATCTCCATGAACTGTGAGCACCTCCGGACTGGAGACAAGGCCTCCTGCCGCTTCAGATTCATCAAGAACCCCGAGTACATACGACCAGAGACGCGGATGGTGTTCAGGGAGGGACGAACCAAAGCCGTGGGTAGCGTGACCAAAGTCTACCCGTACGTCCCTGGGTCTTCCTTGGGGTCTGCCAAGCAGAAGACATCTCACCACAACCACCATCACCTCCATCACGGGAGTGGGCACGGACGCAGTAAAGGTCGACGAGGACATGGCAAGAAAAGTGTCTCTACGGTAACTTCCTCCATGATCTCGCCTCCTGTCACTACTTCCGGTGGCATTGGATAAGAGTGTGCTGTCAGTAGCTCGATGGAACTAGTCATTAGCCACAAATATGTTTATCAACTCTATTTACTAATAACTGTATACATCATATTATATATATATATATATATACTCAGCAGCATAATATGACCATCAGTTTAGGTATTTTTTAAAGATAAATTATTTGATTAAAAATATAGGTTTGTGGAAATCTGGGTGATGATCCTTGTCCTCGAATACTCAATCATGTCAAAGTGTGAGCATCTTCTCCAGTGTCTGGGGCTTCGTTCAACGACATCTTGACCTTTTTTTCTCGTTTGTATTTAGGACTCTTCTAGTAAAATGAGTGGAACATTGTCTCTGGAAATGGAGGCCAAATGGAGGCCACATTGGCACTAGTTGGAACTTCCATATGCATGGCAGTCATCCGATGATTTGGGGACGGGAGTGGCGATGTGCTGGGTTGGGTCTAGTTGGAACTGCACACCCATAATGGTCATCTGATAACTCTGGCACACCTGGGTTGTATATAGTTGGAACTGCACACCCATAATGGTCATCTGATAACTCGGGCACACCTGGGTTGGGTCTAGTTGGAACTGCACACCCATACTGGTCATCTGTATAACTCTGGCACACCTGGGTTGGGACTAGTTGGAACTGCACACCCATAATGGTCATCTGATAACTCTGGCACACCTGGGTTGGGACTAGTTGGAACTGCACACCCATAATGGTCATCTGATAACTCTGGCACACCTGGGTTGGGACTAGTTGGAACTGCACACCCATAATGGTCATCTGATAACTCTGGCACACCTGGGTTGGGTCTAGTTGGAACTGCACACCCATAATGGTCATCTGATAACTGGCACACCTGGGTTGGAACTAGTTGGAACTGCACATCCATAATGGTCATCTGATAACTCTGGCACAGTATATAGTTGGCACAGTATATAGTTGGAACTGCACACCCATAATGGTCATCTGATAACTGGCACACCTGGGTTGGGTCTAGTTGGAACTGCACATCCATAATGGTCATCTGATAACTCTGGCACACCTGGGTTGGGTCTAGCTGGAACTGCACACCCATAATGGTCATCTGATAACTCTGGCACAGTATATAGTTGGCACAGTATATAGTTGGAACTGCACACCCATAATGGTCATCTGATAACTGGCACACCTGGGTTGGGTCTAGTTGGAACTGCACATCCATAATGGTCATCTGATAACTCTGGCACACCTGGGTTGGGTCTAGCTGGAACTGCACACCCATAATGGTCATCTGATAACTTTGGCACACCTGGGTTGTATATAGTTGGAACTGCACACCCATAATGGTCATCTGATAACTGGCACACCTGGGTTGGGACTAGTTGGAACTGCACACCCATAATGGTCATCTGATGGTCATCTGATAACTGGCACACCTGGGTTGGGACTAGTTGGAACTGCACACCCATAATGGTCATCTGATGGTCATCTGATAACTCTGGCACACCTGGGTTGGGACTAGTTGGAACTGCACACCCATAATGGTCATCTGATAACTCTGGCATACCTGGGTTGGACTAGTTGGAACTGCACACTCATAATGGTCATCTGATAACTCTGGCACACCTGGGTTGGGTCTAGTTGGAACTGCACACCCATAATGGTCATCTGATAACTCGGGCACACCTGTGTTGGGACTAGTTGGAACTGCACACCCATAATGGTCATCTGATAACTCTGGCACACCTGGGTTGGGACTAGTTGGAACTGCACACCCATAATGGTCATCTGATGGTCATCTGATAACTCTGGCACACCTGGGTTGGGTCTAGTTGGAACTGCACACCCATACTGGTCATCTGTATAACTCTGGCACACCTGGGTTGGGACTAGTTGGAACTGCACACCCATAATGGTCATCTGATAACTCTGGCACACCTGGGTTGGGACTAGTTGGAACTGCACACCCATAATGGTCATCTGATAACTCTGGCACACCTGGGTTGGGACTAGTTGGAACTGCACATCCATAATGGTCATCTGATAACTGGCACACCTGGGTTGGGACTAGTTGGAACTGCACATCCATAATGGTCATCTGATAACTCTGGCACACCTGGGTTGGGACTAGTTGGAACTGTACACCCATAATGGTCATCTGATAACTCTGGCACACCTGGGTTGGGTCTAGTTGGAACTGCACACCCATAATGGTCATCTGATAACTCTGGCACACCTGGGTTGGGACTAGTTGGAACTGCACACCCATAATGGTCATCTGATAACTGGCACACCTGGGTTGGGACTAGTTGGAACTGCACATCCATAATGGTCATCTGATAACTCTGGCACACCTGGGTTGTATATAGTTGGAACTGCACACCCATAATGGTCATCTGATAACTCTGGCACACCTGGGTTGGGTCTAGTTGGAACTGCACATCCATAATGGTCATCTGATAACTCTGGCACACCTGGGTTGGGACTAGTTGGAACTGCACACCCATAATGGTCATCTGATAACTCTGGCACACCTGGGTTGGGTCTAGTTGGAACTGCACACCCATAATGGTCATCTGATAACTCTGGCACACCTGGGTTGGGACTAGTTGGAACTGCACACCCATAATGGTCATCTGATAACTGGCACACCTGGGTTGGAACTAGTTGGAACTGCACATCCATAATGGTCATCTGATAACTCTGGCACACCTGGGTTGGGACTAGTTGGAACTGCACACCCATAATGGTCATCTGATAACTGGCACACCTGGGTTGGGACTAGTTGGAACTGCACATCCATAATGGTCATCTGATAACTCTGGCACACCTGGGTTGGGACTAGTTGGAACTGCACACCCATAATGGTCATCTGATAACTCTGGCACACCTGGGTTGGGACTAGTTGGAACTGCACACTCATAATGGTCATCTGATAACTCGGGTTGGAACTAGTTGGAACTGCACATCCATAATGGTCATCTGATAACTCGGGCACACCTGGGTTGGGACTAGTTGGAACTGCACAGTCATCTGATAACTCTGGCACACCTGGGTTGGGTCTAGCTGGAACTGCACACCCATAATGGTCATCTGATAACTCTGGCACACCTGGGTTGGGACTAGTTGGAACTGCACACCCATAATGGTCATCTGATAACTCTGGCACACCTGGGTTGGGACTAGTTGGAACTGCACACCCATAATGGTCATCTGATAACTCTGGCACACCTGGGTTGTATATAGTTGGAACTGCACACCCATAATGGTCATCTGATAACTCTGGCACACCTGGGTTGGGTCTAGTTGGAACTGCACACCCATAATGGTCATCTGATAACTCTGGCACACTTGGGTTGGGTCTAGTTGGAACTGCACACCCATAATGGTCATCTGATAACTCTGGCACACCTGGGTTGGGACTAGTTGGAACTGCACACCCATAATGGTCATCTGATAACTCTGGCACACCTGGGTTGGAACTAGTTGGAACTGCACATCCATAATGGTCATCTGATAACTCTGGCACACCTGGGTTGGGACTAGTTGGAACTGCACACCCATAATGGTCATCTGATAACTCTGGCACACCTGTGTTGGGACTAGTTGGAACTGCACACTCATAATGGTCATCTGATAACTCTGGCACACCTGGGTTGGGACTAGTTGGAACTGCACACCCATAATGGTCATCTGATAACTCTGGCACACCTGGGTTGGGACTAGTTGGAACTGCACACTCATAATGGTCATCTGATAACTCTGGCACACCTGGGTTGGGTCTAGTTGGAACTGCACACCCATAATGGTCATCTGATAACTCTGGCACACCTGGGTTGGGACTAGTTGGAACTGCACACCCATAATGGTCATCTGTATAACTCTGGCACACCTGGGTTGGGACTAGTTGGAACTGCACACCCATAATGGTCATCTGATAACTCTGGCACACCTGGGTTGGGACTAGTTGGAACTGCACACCCATAATGGTCATCTGTATAACTCTGGCACACCTGGGTTGGACTAGTTGGAACTGCACACCCATAATGGTCATCTGATAACTCTGGCACACCTGGGTTGGGTCTAGCTGGAACTGCACACCCATAATGGTCATCTGTATAACTCGGGCACACCTGGGTTGGGTCTAGCTGGAACTGCACACCCATAATGGTCATCTGTATAACTCTGGCACACCTGGGTTGGGACTAGTTGGAACTGCACACCCATAATGGTCATCTGATAACTCTGGCACACCTGGGTTGGGACTAGTTGGAACTGCACACCCATAATGGTCATCTGATAACTCTGGCACACCTGGGTTGGGTCTAGTTGGAACTGCACACCCATAATGGTCATCTGATAACTCTGGCACACCTGGGTTGGGACTAGTTGGAACTGCACACCCATAATGGTCATCTGATAACTCTGGCACACCTGGGTTGGGACTAGTTGGAACTGCACACCCATAATGGTCATCTGTATAACTCTGGCACACCTGGGTTGGACTAGTTGGAACTGCACACCCATAATGGTCATCTGATAACTCTGGCACACCTGGGTTGGGTCTAGTTGGAACTGCACACCCATAATGGTCATCTGATAACTCTGGCACACCTGGGTTGGGACTAGTTGGAACTGCACACCCATAATGGTCATCTGTATAACTCTGGCACACCTGGGTTGGGACTAGTTGGAACTGCACACCCATAATGGTCATCTGATAACTCTGGCACACCTGGGTTGGGACTAGTTGGAACTGCACACCCATAATGGTCATCTGATAACTCTGGCACACCTGGGTTGGGACTAGTTGGAACTGCACACCCATAATGGTCATCTGATAACTCTGGCACACCTGGGTTGGGTCTAGTTGGAACTGCACACCCATAATGTTCATCTGATAACTCTGGCACACCTGGGTTGGGACTAGTTGGAACTGCACACTCATAATGGTCATCTGATAACTCTGGCACACCTGGGTTGGGTCTAGTTGGAACTGCACACCCATAATGGTCATCTGATAACTGGCACACCTGGGTTGGAACTAGTTGGAACTGCACATCCATAATGGTCATCTGATAACTCTGGCACACCTGGGTTGGAACTAGTTGGAACTGCACACCCATAATGGTCATCTGATAACTCTGGCAGACCTGGGTTGGGTCTAGTTGGAACTGCACACCCATAATGGTCATCTGATAACTCTGGCACACCTGGGTTGGGACTAGTTGGAACTGCACACTCATAATGGTCATCTGATAACTCTGGCACACCTGGGTTGGGACTAGTTGGAACTGCACACTCATAATGGTCATCTGATAACTGGCACACCTGGGTTGGGTCTAGTTGGAACTGCACACCCATAATAGTCATCTGATAACTCGGGCACACCTGGGTTGGGACTAGTTGGAACTGCACACCCATAATGCTTGCATACTTTTATTTGTATAAACTTGCCATTTTCATAGAAGAATAAACTTCTCAATAAACCAATTGACACTTCTTTTCTGAGAAAACATATGATAGCGAACATCAAAATACTTTAGTCTTCATTAGGGAAATAATAAATAAAAAAACACAGCAACACATCCACACTCGCTAGCAATATGTTTCACACAACAGCTGATTGAATGAAAATCTATAGACATAGTTGGTGTTAGGGAAGTTTGGAGTCTTTCTGTACATTGTTTTGAACAGACATGTTATGAGAACTGAGAAAGCATGACACAAAAGATCCTTTATTATATTAATATTTTAAACAGTATTATTTTTGCTTTTTTCTTGTTTTAATTAATTAATTATGATTGATGATCGATTTAATTAATTAATTATGATTGATGATCGATTGATTGATTAATCGATTGATTGATTGGTTGGTTGGTTGGATGTTGGTTGATTGTTTTAATGTTAATGATAGAAAACTAAGGCTAAGCTCTCGTATATACCTCTCCACCATAACATTACCTCAGAAGATCCTCTGATTGACAAAATCTCGCATATTGCTCTGTCAAGAAATTTGGTGTGGTACTGATCAGTCAAAACATATTCTGTCTCTGGCTATCAATTCTATTGAGTCAATTGACCAAAAGACACTCCCAAAAGCAACTCTGCTGTGCTTCAAGAGAACAGACAAGATAACTGGAATTCTAGCTTTGAGAAGCTATCTGTGCAGTTGAAGTTCTGAGAAGTATGCTCCCTAGAGGAAGAGAATAGAGATGGGAACCGGATCATGGGCCTACCCCCTGGCCAGCTGTCGTTCATCTTGCATGCTGCTTCAGACACACTTCTAATTCCACTCAACCTCAAATGCTGCTGATTCCAAATTCCAATTTTGCGGATCCCCATCTCCGACAGTGTTTCACATCCTAAATTCCTGTCCATCCTCCTGAATCAGGGCAGACTATCTTGTTGCCATTACAGCATTCTTCTCAAGCTGGTGCATGATATCACACCCATCTTGTCAGGACATGAAATGTTATACGCCGACCTACAAGGTTACCAGGCCTGTGATAACCTACCTGCTACCATATCTCAAGTCATCATGGCAGCATCTGCTCGCCCTGATTTGGTGAATGGGTGCCTGAAAGAGATCCTGTTGATAGTTCCCTACAATTCACTTGATGCTCTGAGAAGGAGAAAGAAAACGATCAGTTGGTCCCGAGTGGATAGGAAGGGCATCAAAGCCTCCCTAACGACCTTGGAAATAGGTTCTTCATTAGGTCATTTGCTTCCCCAGACCCTTTGGCGTATCCTTCCTTGTCTGGACTCATGTATATATGTCCATGCAGCTGTTTGACGATGCTGGAAAAATCAAAAATCTCCACCTCCTGATCACATAAGATTTTTAGAGGAAGAAATGATCTCATATAGAATAGCAATAGAGCTTTACAGACCAAACTGGTGTCTCAGCATCTTACTTAACCCATCACAGTATACCTTGTATACACATACTGTTACTTACCTATCACAGTAAACCTTGTATACACATACTGTTACTTACCTATCACAGTAAACCTTGTATACACATACTGTTACTTAACCTATCACAGTAAACCTTGTATACACATACTGTTACTTAACCTATCACAGTAAACCTTATATACACATACTGTCACTTAACCTATCACAGTATACCTTGTATACACATACTGTTACTTAACCTATCACAGTATACCTTGTATACACATACTGTTACTTAACCTATCACAGTATACCTTGTATACACATACTGTTACTTAACCCATCACAGTATACCTTATATACACATACTGTCACTTAACCTATCACAGTATACCTTGTATACACATACTGTTACTTAACCCATCACAGTATACCTTATATACACATACTGTCACTTAACCTATCACAGTATACCTTGTATACACCTACTGTTACTTAACCTATCACAGTTAACCTTGTATACACATACTGTTACTTAACCTATCACAGTATACCTTATATACACATACTGCCACTTAACCTATCACAGTATACCTTGTATACACATACTCCTATCACAGTATACCTTGTATACACATACTGTTACTTAACCTATCACAGTATACCTTGTATACACATACTGTTTCTTCATGAAAATCTGTTGTTTTTCATTTTGTTGTGTTTCATTTTTCATTTTTTATATTATTTATTGTAGTTTTAATTAAGTAGCTCTTGCCAAGCTCTGAAGTCAGAACTTTGGCTTGTTGTCCTAAAGCATCTTTACTTTAAATATTGCAGTGTCATAATCAGGATAATTAATCCAAGTAATAACTTGGAGTGAGAGGGACGGGGGGGATCCTCACGGTCACAGCACCAGATGTGCCGTCTGTTGTCGTTATATCTGCTTAACTACTGCTGGGGCTCTTCATTGTCCATGGTGCCTGTGGACTGTGGTATTAGATGTCCAGGTTCTCATGCATGTCCAAGAATTGAAGATGGTAGTCGACCACATGCCCCGTGTAGTGTGACTGAAGCAGAGTTTCTGTCATTCAGAAGGGATGTTAGAATCGTCAAGCGAATGCCCAGGGCAAGTAGAGAGAGCTTGCAGCCAGGAAGTTGCAGCTGATCTAGTCTGTGGTCAGATCTAATGACATAGGCTCTTGGTCCAAGCTCCTCCACTTTGCAGCAAGATGCCTACGGGTTCCAAAGAGAGGGGGTGACTGCAAGAGTCTGTTGTCTTGTGTTCAGAGCCATCCAATTTTTTCTGGGGGAATACCACAATCAGATCAGAAGCAGGAATAGAGCAAGGAGGTCCAATGGGTCCTCTATTGTTCTGTCTATCCATCCACCACTTATGTCAGAGCCTGAAATCAGAACTATCCATTTTCTGCCTGGATGATGGAACCATTGAGGGCTCCTCTGAGAATGTGCTGGATGATATTAAGTCTGTTCAGGAGTTGGTGAGTAAGCTAGGCTTGCAGTTGAATATTATCAAATCAGAGCTGGTATGTAGTATATAGCCCTTCCACTAGGGACAAAATGTTAGTACACCGATGTATGTGATGTCACCTTGCTTGGTGCCCCTTTGGGAAAGGATGGGGCAGTTGACGGTGCGATCTTGGAGAAGGTGAACATTTTAAATATTATGGCAGAAAGGTTGGAATACCTACATGCTCAGGATGCTCTGTGTCATTCCTTCTCCATTCCAAAGTTTGGTGTAGAGAAACAGACTTTACACTACTGTGTTAATTTTTTTTAACGAAGCTAACTGGACTGGGATTGAGTTCCACAAAGGAATTGTACTAATAAGATAGAGATATGGAGAATGGACTTATTGAGATGATGAACAGCAGTGGGCAAAGAATATAACACTGCGGAACCACAAAACCTAACTAGAGCATACTCTATTCAACACCATTCTCTGTCAGTGCTTGTCAAGGTAATTCCCGAAAAAATTATATTGGGCTCCACACACCGAGCCAGTGAGCTCAGGACTAATTTATGAGGTAGTGAGTCGAATGCCTTTGACATGTCCAAAAATACATTAAGGAACACTTTCTTTTCTCTTATCTCGTAACAGACCCTAGTCACAGTTAAGTGGGCTTCTTGAGTAGAGCTCCTGGGCCTGAGTGAGCCAAACTGCTTTCCTGATAGCAGATCATTTAGTTTCCTCGTGACTTTACTCTTGTGTAATACTCTTGTGTAAATAATGATTGGTTAGTTCTGTTGTCATACTGAGTTAACTTCTTATATATAGTTGCTTTGGTTGCTGTGCAACTGGCAACACTGCTTCAGTGCTGGGCAATCAGCCAAGTGTTGTGGGGATATTATTATATTAATTTTTATAAGCGTGCATTATTTAAGACATGTGTCCTGTTTCCATGCTAATAATAATTGATTTTAAAATTGCTCCACTTAATTAAGAAAAATACGATAAAATACGATAGCAGTAATGACTATTCTGGAATTGTAATGGTCTTTAAGAATATTGGAAATATCTGTGATATTTAAACTGCCGGTCAAGGCTAAAAAGAAACTGATGCCAATTAATTACAAGTTAGTTATTACAAAAATATTAACAATCAAAAAACATAACTAAAAAGCTAACAACAAGTTCAACTCCTGACTGACCCAAAAACAGTCGAGGTATTCCCCCACTGGACTGCCACTGAAAGACACTGAAGGAGGTGAGCACGGGCATTCACCTCCCCAGTTATTTGCCTTATCCTGAAGCTGAGCTCCTTCAGGAAAGCCATCCACCTGTTCCTGATGACCTCCAATGACTCGATGGATACAGATACAATAATTAATTTTTTTTGTCTTGCGATGGCTATATATAAAACAAACAAGACAAAATGTTAAAATATATATATTATACGTGTAGAAATGAAGCAAGAATTTACCAACATAGACAACAAATATTTACAGGATGCTTTACCTATTAATATAATGAAGACAAAAATTATAATTAAAAAATCTATATTGTATTTGGACATTTTATTAGGATCCAGTAAATGTTTATCGACCAAAACACTTTTTTGCCTTGTCTGTCTATATAGCTATGTATCTGTTGTTTTCTTACCACAGATAATTTGCATATAATATATCTGTTCATCATAATTTGTACTACCAGAAGACTTCAAACTGCATTGCCACGCCTAGCCGAGTTTCTTAATTTGGCACTGTACTTTTCTTAACTATCTTCGTAAAATATTAAGACTCCAAAAATTCTCCAATGATTTCTAACCCGTTTAAAAAATAACCTTTCTCCATCACCCAGTGATTGGTAAATGTTCATCACCGTCATAAACCCATTGGTGCGCATAGTCTGGTTCCATATTGTTGTATTGACTAAATTCTCTTAGGTGGTTAGTTGACTGTTTTTCATTTGCATGACCCTTTACCTATTAATAGAATTCTATTAATAGGTAAAGGATTTTTATCTACATATATTTTTTGCTTTTTAATTAATGTATCTATCTTGTTTTCTTCCCACACACAAACTTGCGTCTAGTTATGTGTCCATTCATCATAATTTTACTACCAGGAGGCTCTAAACTGCATTGCAAAACTAACCCACTTCTTGATTCACCACTACCTACCTACTCAGACACCACTATATATAGTACTCAGACACCACTATATTATATATATATATATACCTACTCAGACACCACTATATATAGTACTCAGACACCACTATATTATATATATATATATACCTACTCAGACACCACTATATATAGTACTCAGACACCACTATATTATATATATATATATATACCTACTCAGACACCACTATATATAACCTACTCAGACACCACTATATATATATACCTACTCAGACACCACTATATATATATACCTACTCAGACACCACTACATATAGTACTCAGACACCACTATATTATATATATATATATATACCTACTCAGACACCACTATATATAACCTACTCAGACACCACTATATATAACCTACTCAGACACCACTATATATATATACCTACTCAGACACCACTATATATATATACCTACTCAGACACCACTACATATAGTACTCAGACACCACTATATTATATATATATATATATACCTACTCAGACACCACTATATATAACCTACTCAGACACCACTATATATAACCTACTCAGACACCACTATATATATATACCTACTCAGACACCACTATATATATATACCTACTCAGACACCACTACATATAGTACTCAGACACCACTATATTATATATATATATATATACCTACTCAGACACCACTATATATAATCAGACACCACTATATATATACCTACTCAGACACCACTATATATATATACTTACTCAGACACCACTATATATATATACTTACTCAGAAACCATATACCTACTCAGACACCACTATATATATATACCTACTAAGACACCACTATATATATATATATATATATACCTACTCAGACACCACTATATGTATATATATACCTACTCAGACACCACTATATATATACCTACTCAGACACCACTATATATATATATATATACCTACTCATACAAACAGACAAAGAATGATGCAATATCCAGTTCAGCTGCAGATGCACTTTTTCTTAGTGACCAGTTGCTTTCCTCAGAACTTTACTCTTGTGACAATACTTAACAGACAAATATTTTCGAGTTACATACAACAGTTTAATGAACTCATGATTTAAAAAAATTACAACCAAAGCTTCAACAAAACCAGGTAGCTATAATGCATGTCTATCAGGTGGCTTCCTCAGAAGTTAACTCCTGTGACAGTAGTGAACATCAGAGATTTTTTATTTTTAACAGAACCAAGTAGCTATTTATATGCCTGTGTATTATATATAATACATATAGAAGCACTTCCTGTATATTTGACTTTAAAAACACGATAAATAGTATTGGTTAGTTCTGTTGTTATACTGATTAACTTCTTATATTTGGCTGCTTGACTTAAATATATATATACAAAAATGTTTTTATTTAAAAACCAAAAATACATTAACCAGTTAAATAAGAAGTGAAAAAAGAATTCACTGAAGTAGATAAAACATTTACCGGATTCTTTACCTATTAATTATAATGAACACCAATATTATTGTATTATATTTGGATTCAAATGTTTGTTATCTACTTTGGTAAGTTCTTGGTCATTCAATTTTCTCACTGATGGTCTTACGCAGCTGGTCTCATGATAGTAACTTTTTTTAATACATTTTTATTGTTTTTTTAGTGCCAAAAAGAAAAAAAGAAGAGATTTCTCACCAACAACCATTTTCTGTTGTTTAAAGAGTACATAATGTTGAAAAGGAAGCTAATGTGCCCATTTTGACAAGAATGAGAGTTTTTCCTCAAAATGCTCAAAAACGTCCTAATTGAAACAAAATAGAGCTTCTTTCGGTTAAAAAGGGGAGATTTCTGCTAAAGTCATGGAGTGCATGTAGCTACTTCCCATTCACAGGTTGTGTGACAGACCCATGTAATCATGTTATTAACCCTCTCACTGTCACAGCCACCATATGGCGCCACAGCTTTGAAAAATAAAATAAAATATAAGCATTTGTGAATGGGCAATAATTTTTATATCAGAAGATAGCTGAATTCAAACTCTATTTACACAAAAAAATTTACGGCAGTTGGACGGAGGTAAGTTATATTTAAAACACGAACGATTTTCAGTGGGACGATATCAACGATGGAGAAGAGACTGTCAATAGCTGAAATTATTTCCCAAGTGACTAGGGCAGCTTGGGACATTTCTGGTGATGAATCAAGTGACGAAGAATGTGAAGGCATCCATTCCTACCGCGGAGATAGTCGTGTGCAATGCAAATACTGCAATGTTCACCTTTGCATTATGGAGGATCGGAATTGTTTCCATGCTTTCCACAACTTGGTTGGCCACAGACACTGATTTCACCTCAAACTCCACCCAAAATTTCTTTCGATTACATTATGTCAAACAATTATGTCAAACAATTATATCAAATGTTTACTGAATGTTGTATTGACAAAGTTCTTGTTGATAAATAAGGACATTTTTGTGGTCGATTTTTGAAGACCTTATTATGGGTTGGCATAACTTTTGTATAGTAATGTATATTCCTAGGTTCTTAGATGCAAAAGAAAGGATATGGATAGAGCTATCTTATGAGCTATAATTATATCGAGTCCATAACATGAACTATGGAGAAGTAATGGCACTCCTAATCATGACCATTGTTTGCATAATTATATTCATATTATGTGGTCAGTTTGTGGCCACACCTTTTGACCACAACTTCTAAAACAATCATGCTATCACATGACCAAATCGTAAATGGTTCAGCTAAATATCTGATTTGATATTAATTTTTAAATGTGGCTGTGTTAAATTTTAAATAATTCTCCACAATGCTGAGACTGTGAGAGGGTTAACCCTTCCACCGCTGGATTTACACAGCACTTTATTTAAATAGTGACGTTATTTTACATAATATTTTATATTCAACCAGGAGTGCACAAATGTCCCTAGCAACCATGGTTGATGTTATAGCATTGGTGTTGACAAACATTGTGGTCAACTGTAGGTTGCCTAGCAACTGACCACATACGATGAATATCATTATAACATTTGATTGTTTGTTTTGATTGTATTTTTAGGCAGAATATGGACAGAGATTACATCATGATGTAAATATAATAAAATGACAGTGTCATATTTTACTAGGGCAGATAATTAGAAACCATAGCTAACAAACTACCTACTAGCTTTATATTATTATAGCTATATAGATGGATAGCTAGTACCCGCGAAGTACCCAGGTAAATGCTATTTTTTATACAAGTCAGAAAAAAAGCAGTAATGCCTAAAGGATCTTACATGTGTATGGCTATTTATTTTCCTGGGACATCTTGTTCCTGTTCTTCACCATCGTCAGTCTCAAGACCTGGATCCCTACGCAAATCAGCGCTACTATCTCTGGACTGGCAAAAAAAGGTTCTGAATCTACGATGTCATTCAGAGTTGCTAGCTCTTCAGGATCTCTAGTCTGTTCTCCGTGGTAGGCCCTTCTCCTTCCTCATCACTGCTTTCAACCTCAGACAGACCGAATTCGTCGTCATCCAGCATTGCCAAAACATCGTCCAATTTAGTCTAGAAGCCATTTTTTAATCGATCAGCTGAATTTGACGTCACGAATACCTTGGTTACCTAGGCACCATACGTCAGCTATTTTAATTCCAGCTCTAGCAAAGCAAGGGACACGCCCAGGTATATTTAGCACATGCGTAGCTAAAACTAACGATTTTATATATTTGTTTTTGTCGCGGTCATTTACAACTCCGCCATATGGCGGATACGGCGGTGAAACGGTTAAGAGTGGGAAGTTTTCGACATCATCAAGTGATTCATTATTGACCTTCCATTTCCCTCAAGAGTTAAGGGGGGAAGAGGGCTGAAAACACATATTTTTTCTATTTTTTTTTTATTGGCCCAAAAGGGTTCATAATATGTCTGGAGTTTGAGTTTCAAGTTTCAGAGCAAGTGAATACTTGCATCAGAAGATATAGCCATTTTTATACAGTGCATTATTATTCCATTTCATTTCATTTCACTTCACATTGGAAGAGGTTCTCTCCCAGTCTTACCTGGCTACAATCGGGCGGGCGGCGATGATCGCCTACCCAAAATACAGTTTTTATATATCAAAATGTTGCCAATTTCATGGAGACCCTTACCAGTCGTTTGCGCAATGAATTGGCCAGGTGGGGGGGGGTAGTGCGCAACCGCTAAGATGAGCACGTTTTTTTAGGTCAAGGTTCACTTGAAACTTTTACACTGTTGAGTTATGGGGAAGAGAACAGAGAAGCATTTTAAACAGAAAGGCCAAGGATTCAAGAAGAGTGAAGACAAGAAGAAGAAAGCCCTACAGGAGGCTGTTGTTGAGCCTGTCACAGTAGCCGCGCAAGGCAAGTTTTAATGTTTATCTCCATACTAAAAAGTTACTAGCTGTTTCCTTTCCTTTGTTAGTGAGTCTCTTGGATCCTGTGGGTGGGGTAGCGCCTTCTGTGAACCTTCACTTACCTTGCAATCAATTGCAAATGTCTGAAGAGAGGCCAGTTCCATTGGTGACTATGACAAGTGACTATGACCAGGAAGAAGTTGGCTCTCATGGATAGTTCAGCTGCTTCTGTGGCTGTTGCTACTGGATCTACTGGCTCTACCTCTTTGGACTCGGGTGGTGTTGGAGAACTAGGTAAGGGTAATCGTATAATAAACTTAGATAAGCTTAGAGAGGTCATAGAAAGGTGTAATAAGTTGGTAACTGAGCTCCCTTGCAACTGAAGCCCGTAGGGCAGGCATGGTTTACTTTTTGTTCAAATTGTAGTAACACTCGAGACATCTCAAACCCTGTATCTGTAGAAGCATTCTTTGAACATCCAGTCGGTACTGGGTGCTCGCATTGCTGGAATTAGTCATTCTGGTCTGGAAGACATCACTGCAGTCATGGATATGTTGCCCCCTCTTAGTTCCACTTGTTTTTAAAAAATATACTAGGTCAATAGGGAGTGACGCAAAGGCAGTAACAGAGTATTATGTAGGATGCCGCTCATAGGTTACATGATTTTTATAGGGTTAGGCATGAAGACATCATTGATGTTAGTATTACTGTTGACGGCACATGGCTTAGACAGGGCCACAAATCAAATTATGGCTTGGTTGCGGTGATGTCTTGGGACACTGGAGAGGTTTTAGATTATCTTATGTCTAATTTCAAGCTTGTGCGCGAAGACCTGAAGATGAAACAGAAGCAAGTTACACAGAATGGTTTGAGGGTCACAAGGTAAATTGTGAAGCCAATTTTGAAGGCTCTTCGGTTTCTATGGAAGTTGTAGGAACACAAAAACTTTTTTAGCGTTCAGTGGAGAGACTGAAGCTTAGGTACACACACATTAATTAGTGATGGGTATACAAATGCACATAAACGGGAGTGCAACAAGTGTCGAGCTTGCCATCGAGAGGCAGCAGAGTTTCAATGGAGGGCGGAGCATTGTATGGTCCTGGCAAGGGGGACCTGTAACATTTTTATTTTGTTTGTGTCTTGCTTTCTATTGTCAAACAGAGATTTCAAACAAAGATTACTGGAAGATACTTTTGTTTATGTGTATTTTTGTCAAGCTTAGAAATTACTGGAGGATGACTTTTGTTTGTGTTCTATTGTTTTTCAGGGATTACTGGAGGGTGTCGGAAGACATGTGTGGAGGGCGACGATGGATGGACCTGGGCATGGGAGCCCTGCAAATGATGACGTGTTTATGTTTGCTAATTCAATATTAGCAAAGCAACGTAACAAGTCGGATGCGTCTTTAATTTATGTGTATGTATATATATATAATTATTGTTGGTTTTGAAGTTGTAGTTAGGATGTAGGATACTGCTGTTGTTGAAAAAATAAAGGACTGTGAAAGTCAATTGGTTGCTTTCAACATTTTGTTTGTACACACACAATTCTAGTAATGAGGGGATGTATTCTAGTGAAGCAGGGGCAGCTGGGATGTGATTACAAACTGCTTGGACTTCAAGGCTCAATATCTCTGAAGTGATTTTTGAAAAACCGTTCAAATGATAACTTGAATATTTTTTATCCTTTCATAAAAAAAATTATTTCATTTGAAAGCAAATTTTATATTCTACAACTTGCGCGAGAGTTTTTGTTTGATAGGATTACTAAAAAATACCTATAGATGGAAATTTAACGTGATGTCATAAATCTATGTTCAGAAAATGCAACAAAAAAACTTTTTTTCGAAATTTCAAGACACGCAGTTTGTAGTGCTCATTATGATTGACTAATAGACCGAATAAGAGCCTCGCAAAGGTCGTTACTGCAACGTGGTTTACTTAACGGCTTACGGTCCGCACTGGAAGAGCCTATAATGAGCCAGGAAAAAATTATGGCGAAACTAAATGACAAAAGAGACTTACCATTAGAAAGCACAGACTGCAAGCTATAATTTGATATCTAAATTGGGAAACTAGAGTGAATGCGAGCAAAGATATGGTACTTTATATGAGACTACGCGATACGCAGCCTTCTTTCCCCCTTAATATAGAAAAGAAGAAAAAACTTATAGGCACTCTGTGATTTTTTAAGAATTTTTTAAATTAAAGTGAGTATACTGGTCAACACTATACAGACTTACAAGCCTACATATTTGAAAGCTCTTGAATCAAGCTATCTTCTGGAACCAAAATTAGAATCAATAATAAAAAACTGAAAAGTAATATATACATTTCAGGTACTTTAAAAAATGGTTTCCCCTCCTTCACTGATTCAACATCGACTTTATTTGTGGTTTGTTGTAATAATTATATTTTAGCTATAACATTTTTAAGAACAAGCTTCTCAAACTGTTTGTATCATTAGAATGGAAACACAATAAGTTGCAGTTTGGTATAAGAATCAGTTCCGTTGACTTAGCAAACAAAAGCTGTCTTACACTAACGAAATGCATCTAGGTACTCTAAAGCGAAGGAACTCAGAATGATTCCTTGTGCAGCTTTTCACCGAATAAGAACTTCCAGAAACAGTAGCAAAAGCCATGAAGAGACAGACTGAAGGCTTTTGCGATCACAGACCATAAATATTAAAACTTTTTTTAATTTTGCAGCTGGACCTCATCCAACCGGAAGTAACTATTTTATACCAATCAAGTCGTCTATTGGGCATGACTATAATAATTATGGAGAATGGGAGCCTAATACAATTTCTTCCATTTAATTTTTCTTCGACAATTCCGAGTTTGCGCTTACGATTTTATTGACAATATTGACAAGCAAAATAAATCCTCGTAGAAGAGTTGACTGGAGAGTTGGTTGCTGCTTATGGTGGCATCTTATGGTGGCATATCCATATAAAAGTAAATCCTCATAGGACAGTTGACTGGATGGAGAGTTAGTTGCTGCTCATGTTGACATATATCTATCTAAAAGTAAGTCCTCATAGGAGAGTTGACTGGAGAGTTGGTTGCTGCTCATGGTGACATATCCATCTAAAAGTAAGTCCACATAGGAGAGTTGACTGGAGAGTTGGTTGCTGCTCATGGTGACATAAGTAAGTCCTCATAGGAGAGTTGACTGGAGAGTTGGTTGCTGCTCATGTTGACATATCCATCTAAAAGTCTCATAGGAGAGTTGACTGGAGAGTTGTGCTGCTCATGGTGACATATCCATCTAAAAGTAAGTCCTCATAGGAGAGTTGACTGGAGAGTTGGTTGCTGCTCATGGTGACATATCCATCTAAAAGTAAGTCCACATAGGAGAGTTGACTGGAGAGTTGGTTGCTGCTCATGGTGACATATCCATCTAAAAGTAAGTCCTCATAGGAGAGTTGACTGGAGAGTTGGTTGCTGCTCATGGTGACATATCTATCTATGATCCAGTTCACAATATACATGCATCACAGCTGTCACATTGCAGATGTGACAAGAGTTTTATTTTGAATGCGTTGCACTCATTGCAATGCCAGCATTTTGTGAATCAGCCTAAAGTGCTCAGCTATATATGTCTGGGAGTGGTTGGTCTGGATGTGTATCTTTGATGCTGAACTATCTTTACTATCCCATCTCCATCAGGTAGAGGACTTAAAACAGCTCTAGAATGAGCCCTTTTATAACTTTAAAACTATTCCTTGAAAAGCTCATAAGACATTTGACTAATGGACTTCTTCTGTGGTCATCACATTATACCCAGTGGCCTCATATTTTACTTTAAACATGCAACACTTGAACTTGTGATCTCTCAGGACTCATTTGACTTAAGAAATTTCTTATGTGCAATTTTTCATTTTACCTCGTAGATTCTGAGGGGAAATGTTTTACTAACATAATTATAAAATCAAAGTTTGCATAAGCCAAAAAATTGTCGTTTTTTCCTTCCAATTACATTCTCGAGCTACATGATGGTATTTCAACATTTCTCCAGTATCCATAGCTGGAAAGAGTGCTCAGTCATGGATACAGAAGACAACTAGTGGAGTGCCACTAAGTTCTGAAATTATGTCCTGAAGTTCTTCAAAGTTCAATTATTAAGATTTTGCTAAGACTTCTTACTGAAATGTGAACATTTTCCTCTATAGTGTAAGCCCTTCAAATTTTTATCTATTATACATTCTATATGGCAGGAATAAAAAATTGTGCAAACATTTAGTTCATAGGTATCTGAGTCTCGAGAAGTCATGAGTTAAGTATTCTACTTAAAATATCATGCCACTGGTTATTGTTATGATGATTCCCTTGAACTGATTGGCCGCTCTATTTGCAGGTGCAAACTTGGACACCATTCATACAAAACAATTATAAATAATGAACTGTAAGCACAAAATGCCAGATTTATTATTACCTGCACATGCCATAAAACTCTTCTTCTGGTAAAGTTATGAAATTTGTAAATGGCAACTACCAGAGCAGTCCCTTGCTGACTGCTCCTAAAAGGAGGGGGAAAGTTGCACAGGCACTTTACGTATGCTTACCCGGAATCACACTGAATTCCTTCGCTCACAAGAAAGGGTTGCTCCTGGATGGATTTCTCTGTTGTATGTTGCAGACAAGAGCGACATGCCAAGTGTACCTCATTAAGCTGATTATTATACCAAACTGAATCATTATATTAGCCTTGAATGATTGTGAACAGAGTTAGAAAAGTTAATTTTGAAAGAAAATGTTATCATAATAGTGTTAAAATACCACCAATAAAGTAAGTGGTTAATATTGTTGCAAGTGCTGTAAATGAAGGCCTCGACAAGTGTTACTGCATAGTAGGTCATCTGTAAGAGAACAGGTGTGAGAGAGACAGTATAATCCTTCAAGATATAATGTTTGTTCCTATTCATTACTCATTCTAGACCTGTAATGATCCTCTTCCTGCTGCAGCCAATAGGATGGTGAAGTTTAAGCTCGAGAAGGAAACCCTTAAGTTAGCAACAGTATGCACTGCACCCTGACTGAGCACTTCAAGACAACTAACTGTCTGTATAGCACAACCTTTTTGTTTTATTGACTTTCTGCAGTAAACAAAGTGGAAGTGTTTTTTCTTCTCCTTAGTTCTTAGTTCCCACTCGGTACTCATCATATGCCTTTGCTCCCCATACATTGTTTTGCATTGGTCTATATGTATAAGGGTTGGCTGATGGACTAACATAGCATCTGGCAATTTCTGTTCAGTGAGTATTATGTGATGACCACTAAAGTTAGCTTATGTTGCAGTAGCTATCGCATGAGTGTGTCTCCAGTCTACTGGACCTACTGTAATGAGATATATAATGACATGATCCCTGGACTCAATGCAATGAATGCGCAAAAGGTTATTGTTTGTTATTGCTTATGAGAAGGACCAGCACAGAGCATGCTGGTGAGAGTGGAGTGCAGCTTACTGTTGGTGCACTGTTACTCTTTAGTACCGTAGCTGCTTTTCTGGATGGTGCTAATTATCTGAACAGTGTGTGATAGCTTGCAATAGCTCCATTCTCTAGGATATTGTGATCATAGAGCAGATTATTATCATCTGCTCAATACCAACTATGACACAATGACTGCTTCAAAGTACCATTGAATGATTACTATAAGCTGCAGTTTGGTATAAGAATCAGTTTCATTCAGGTAAGCAAACAGAAGCCACACATAGCTACATGAATGTCTTTCTGTCTGCAACAAACTTACAGCAAGGAAATCAATCTGGGAATGACTTCTTTCTCAAGAGTGAAAGATCGAGAGCAATTTTAGATGTCTGTGTGGCTTTCCTCTGAAAAAGGACTTTCAGAAACAGAATTAAAGGCCAGGTAAGAAATGTTCATGACAGCAGTTGGAATGGTCAGCTATCTAAAAAAATCTTCTATATCGCTTTGCTTGCTAGCCCTCTCAACTTAGAAGTAAAGATTTATACCAATAGAGCAGCTTCTGGGAGTATGTTGTCAAGGTTATGTTGAATGCTATCTCAACACTGTAGTTTCTCTATAATGAATTTTAATTTACACACTCGCTGTTTGGGCTAGATATTCTAGCCTTCATCAGATTATTCCTGAAGAAGGCTAGAATATCTCATTTAAACTTCAAGTGAGAAAATTTATTTTGATTATCAAGAAATCTATCATACGTGTTTTAGTTGTGTGTAGTGCCACGCCCTCTCCTCTGAATGGGTCAGTACCAATTAATGAAAGTCATCCATATATGGCAGGAGATGTGGTGAACTTTCAGTGTCTCTATGGCTTGCAGATGTAATGACTGCTACTTGCACTATGGAAGGAAGGTGGAGGCCACTGCTGAGCTACTCCAGTCCAACTGAAGTTGCTACAACTACTACTGCAACCAAATCCACTCAAGCTATGCAATTGCCTCACCTGTTAGGTATGTGGGGAATTTCATTGAATAAGTGTGTGTGTCCATATAATATGCAAGTGGATGGCTTCTGATGCCACTCAAGTAAGAACATGATCTATCACTGTGCTAGTAGAACATCTTTAAAGATTCTAAATACAGTGTAAACCAGTGATAGCAGCCATTATAATGATACGAACAGCTACAGGTACATTACCCTATACATTATAGATAGTTGACATGTTTGGTATTATATGTGCTGCATATAAAGTTGCTGTTGGACCTCTCCTAATCTCTTCCTCCTGTAGTCTGCAAGAGGCTAAGCATACAACACTATTACCTGATCCTAACATACTGCAGGGCACTAGCATGAAGATTGCTGTCTTCCTGTGGCAACAACTATTTCTTAGCTAGCAGGATTTTAATAAGCCTAAGGCACATACTTATTGAGGGAAATGTGTTGCGTGTTGCAGTGCACAAAATAGCAGCCGACCAATGTAGCAGAACAACCGCAAGAAAGCTTATCGTCTGCCAGATGCACTGACCAATATTTGTTGGTTGGGCTAATCTCTATCAAGATGTTGCATGTGAGCAGCGTGTCAGAATTACTACTAATTTTTTCACTTTTTTGGTGTAGTAATCAAGTGCTAGATACCTAACTCCTTAAGCACAAGTTGTTATAGTTTTTCTTTTCAAGTTGTTAGCACTGCTATAGCTCAGAGTGAGATATGTCGGCCCCAAAGTCTAACAGGAGGAGAGTATTGTATGCTGGGACCTTGTTCAAAAGTTTTCTTCTCGTGTGTAGCATATGATACTTTCCTCCACTTTGGGACTGAAATATTGCTACTCTGAATCACAGCAGTCCTAACAAACTTGCAAAGAGAAACTATAACAACTTGTGCTTGTTAGCTGAGCCGAAACACCTGTAGAACAACTTACGCCTGATATTGCCAAGTGCGTACGTCAGATAGTGGATTGTGTGCAGACAGGTAAGGTCGCTTCAATAATAACTATGAAACTTCAAGCTACAGGTACTAGTCAGAAGAAACTTTATATTTCTGTTATTTAGAACCATTGACTCATACTTGCCAACTTTCCATAAGTTAATTCCGGGACATTCATTTTATATACGGCGCGATTTTTCGACCACGCCCCCTGATTAGCGTGCGCCTTTCCCTTGACCACGCCATTAATTTTATACGCGATTTTTCGACCTAACTAACTGGTTCATCTCATCGTACAGCTATGAGGTAGTATTCTCTGTAGATTTCTGGAAGAGGCGGTTGAATTGATCCATTGAGGGCAAGATAAAAGAACAACAGAGGTTTCGTCAGAGGATTCTCATGCATTGAAAGAATGCTACAGACCTTAGCTGTTCAGCTTCCTCACAAGACAAGAAGAATGACTTCAAACCATCATAATGCCTGAGGTAACGATTCACACACTTCAGCAAGCTGAGCCATCGTGTGGGGCAATGCTTCAAAATCACCCCTGGCTGGCTCAGTGGTGAAAAGTGAACACCATAGGATGACAAATTGATGCTCTCTTGCTGCTATGGAAGTAGTAGAATATGTCGATGAACAGCTGGTCAATGTTCACTGGGAGTACCTTCAAACCAGCTTTGACTGTTAAATCAGCCAAATGGCAGATGCAACCAACATCATACAAAGTTGGGATCTCATCCTTAATCAGCTTCTGCACACCTGACCTCACTCCTTTCATAACATGAAAGACACTGCATTGTCAAAGGCCCATTCTTAGTCGGTGACTCCTTCAAGGCTTGAAACAAGTTGGTAGCTATATCAATGTTCACAACAGGCATATCCAAGAATCTCGTCCGTACTTCACCTACCTGTGGATCAAGAAGCCTCAAAAGAATTATGCAAGACTTATCCCTCTTGTCATGGGATTCATCAATCATCAAAGAGAATGGACCACTTGACATTGACTCCATAACTCTCTGTGTGAAGTAAGGAGCAAGTGCTTTCTTCACTATGGCGGTGGTTTTGGTGCAGGAACAGGAGAATTTCTTTGCAATTTCAGAGTCTGGGAACATCTTGCTGAAAAGGTTGGTGGCATGGTCACTAGACAGAAAGGATATGTTGTGCTTAGCAACAAATGTAGCCCACCTGACCTCTGCTTCGATTACTTGATCACTTCTCTGATGTTGGAAGAGAGAGGTGATTGGAATAGTTGATAGCACAGCCTTTGACATATCCTTATCGGGGCGTAGGAAGATGTTTTACATTGGGGGGGCACCAAATTTTCCTGTATATATTACTCTATGAATACACACCAAAAATCTTATTAATGTTTTCCAAAATAGTTACATCTACGTTGGTTAACGCATACAAATTCTTTAGCTATAAAGGATAGGTCCAATTCATCAGTTTTGTCCTGGTGAACATACAACATGAATAGATTGTTCAACCTAGATTGACTCATGGTGCTTCGTAGATAAGTTTTGAGCCTACGTAATGAGGAAAAGGATCGCTCAGCCGTTGCAGTTGTTACTGGAAACGTGAAGTATATTTTCAGAACAATGTCAACTTCGCTAAGCATTATCTTATATAATTATGTTACTCTGATTCATGCCTGCAGCAATTGACCTTACACGTGTCACCGACAACATTGGAGCATGTTGAAATGCATTCTTTACCATGTCAGCTACCATTGGCAACTGGGAAACGAATCGATCTCTGCAAATGTCTTTTTCGAGATACTGCAATAGAACTCGTCTGGCTGTAAAGTCTTTCCATTAGCTACATCAAGCAATAGAGACTCTAGCTTCTGAATCATTTGAAAATCAGCTTGATCAAATCTTCTCTCCACTTCCTCTTTTACAAGCTCTAATGCATAAAAATATATATGTCTGTACTTCTCCTTGGGTTCATGATAGCAATATGGCTCTTCACCATCATCTAGCCATTTTGGCCTTTTTCGATAACTTGGCAGAGAGGGCTCATCTGTGAGTCCAGAAGATTTCTCAAGAACATCATCATAAAATAGGTTAAATCTGGACTCAGTATGCAGTGACCGATAATGAGCAACAAGAAGATCTGCTCCTTGTGTGGCTTCTTGTAGAGTTGAATCTTTTGCTTGGAGATTGGTACTGAATTGTTCAGATGCACTGAATATCAAATGTGCCAACTTTAATCCGAAGATATGAAACGTTTCCAAGCAATCCATTGCCCTTTGCAGCATATTCATCACTTCCCTTGGCAACTTCTTCCAGTGTGGCAGTGAGGTTGCTATAATTCTGTAGAATGCTATCAATTGAACGGTTTCTGAGAGTCCATCTGGTTGGACACAGATCTCTCAATGAAGGAGGAGATACTTCACTCCCTAGGGCTACTTGCTTTCTGATGCTGTCAAAAAGAGTGAGTCGCTTGGGTGAAAACTTAATGAGTTGCAGTAATGCATAGGTGAAATCCATGACATCTCGAATTAGCTCACATCGTTTTGCAACACACTGTACACATAAATTCAGGCTATGTGCTAGACAATGTATACAATGCACGATTCTCTTCCTTTTTTTATCAAAGCTTGCACCCCATTCCTCACACCACTCATATTTGCTGCACCGTCAAAAGCTTGACCTCTACATTGTGACAGAGGAAGAGAGCATTAATTAAAAGAGCTTTAATAACACTAAATATTGTGCAGGCCTTGGTGTCTGGCAATTGAACCAAAGGGGTTCTTCATAGATCTGATATATAGTATCATCTGTCCATCGAATGGATAAACACATCTGTTCATTTCGAGAAACATCAGTTGCTTCATCTGCAATAATGGAGAAGATTTTTCTGGTTCTAATAAGTGTTAAAATCTTACGAAGTACTGTGTTTCCCATAATAGCAATTATTTCATTGACTATTTCAGGAGATATATATTCCTTCTGATACACCCAGGCCTTTAATTCCGGACAGTCCTCTGCTCTCAGCAAAAGGAGTTTATATAAGTTACCCTCCATTGACTGAACATCTTCATGATGCCCACGTAGCGGCAAACCTTGACGAGCCAAAAAACAAATACTTGAAAGTAGTTTCAATAACATCAATTGTTGTTGCTTTTGCTGTGCACGTACATCAGTACAACGTGACTGTGCAGCTAACTTCATTACAGCTACTCGGTGCATTCCACTTATTTCATGCTCATCCATCTTTGCTATTGCCTTCTTCCAATTACAAAATCCCTCTTCAATAAAGCAGTTGGCATTTTGAAAAAATAATGAGACCATTACACTTTGCTAATCGACACGTGTGACAAAATATTTTGTAACTTGTGGTACACACTGTAATCCACGGGTACCTTTTATACCAACTTGTTTGTAGAGATCGACTATAGGTTTTCTTCTTGTCAACTGCTGGCTGTGATGCGAATAAACATGCCTAGAGGATTCCTCAGCATCAACTGGTTGAGCCTTTCCCTGTACAGCAAGGACACTCACACTGAGAGCATGTATCTAACACAGATGAGTGAGCACATTCTTGATCACTGTCATTCTGGGAACTTCTTGTGCTTGATGACGGAGGGAGGATCAGAAGGATCTATATTCAAGAGTATTTGTGGTTAGCTAGTTAACTACAAGGGCGTAGGAACTGCAGCGGCCGGAGCGGCCATGGAAAAAAATAAAAATAAAATAATTTAAAAAAATTAAAAAAATTAAAAAAATAATTAAAAAAATAAAAATTGCGCGCACATGCGCGCGCCCACGAGTTGTGTGAATGCCAATTGAACCACATCAGTCCGAAGGATTTCCGTTTCAGAATTTGAAAAGAAATGTGTGGTAAAGAGAAGTTTCCAGCCCTCATGGTTCCTCAGGTGGCCTTGGATACACTACATGGATGGCAGAGATGTGCTAAAGCAAGTGAAGAGAAGAAGCTTCAGTGGTCAGATGCAGCCTTCATTACCAAGGGCTTCTCCAATTGGAACGATATACTGCAATTACAAATATGAGAAAGCCTAGAAACTCGTCTTCTGCCACAGGCTCCTGCGAGGACCTCAGGAGATTGACTATCAAATCTGCTTAACTTGCATATCAATTGGACTTTAATCTCATGAATCTTTTTTAAATATTTAAATAAATCATTAAATAAAAAATATATACTCGAGTATACAACCTTATCACTTGGTAACATCACTTGGTAAATAAATGCTGAGTGAAACACAGCTCCTGTTTTTGTCTAGTTCTTTACAGTTTGAATGTCTTACTTCCTGATTACAGAGTTAATTTCTTATAATATCTTTACAGTTTATAATAAATATATTGTGTCTATTATTTTATCCTGGGTTGTATCCATGTTTGAGTAAAACCTGGGTAAAACCGGGTAAAATGTATTTAACCTAACCCGGGTTATACCCAAGCCCTGAGTAAAACCGGCAAACTCTGCCTTGAATGTGCACAAACATCGCACTGATCGATTGAGTTTAGTAGAGATAGGCAATGAATTTATCAGAGAATCTATATAGTCGCCGAGAAAATATCTTTGATAAATTTAAACAAACTGATTTAGACCTGATATGTGATGTAATAGCAACAACTATATATCTTATCAGAAACAATAACATAATTGTATATAGTAATGGTGATAATAGCACTTCAAGCATCGTCAAGGGATCGGTCCTGGCTTGTAGTGTGCCCATCATTGCAGCAAGTTCCCTCTGACTGATATTAGGTAAGGTTTGATAATGCATGCATGAAGTTGTTTTTTGTAAGTTTCCAAACCAAACCAACATTTGTAAAACCACACCCTGGTGTGGCAAGGCGAAAAATTTGACAGGGCCTCTACACTTAAGAATTGCTTCCTACGCCCCTGAACTACTAGGTAGACTACTTACCACCAGTAGAGCCAGATATGATCCTTATTTTTTGAAGCAAAGAAAGTTGAAATCTTAGCTTGGGTCATAGCTTTCAAGATGGGTTCCAAATTGAGCACATGGCATGCCTGATAGGGTAAAGTAGTACATAGCTAATTATCACACTAGATGGGTTGTGGTAGGGGTTGATCTCATTAATGATTGTGGTTCATATGAACTCGCCTCATGCACTCTCCTGATATCATTCCTTGTTGATTGCTATAATAGTTCTAATGAGAGTGAGACTGAGTATAATTATAGCTATCTGCACACTAGCTATTAAGATATTTTATGATTGAATGACTAAATTGACCAGATAGCATAGCTAACCACATTTTGCATTAATGAGAACCAATTTAGATTACCTGAAATTATGGGGGGGCGGGCTGGAGCCCCCCCCTTCCTACGTCACTGCTTATGTTTCTTGCTCTTGAGGTGAGATGTGACATCATTACGTCCACCATGGGTAACACCAAAGTCGGGTAACACCAAAGTCGATTGCACACAGAATACATCGGGCATACAAGTGACCTAAAATGAAGGCAAGACTACTGACATTACTATTGCATTGAAGACAAGCAGCACACTGTACCCATGATGTTATTATTTACCCTGTAGTTATTATTTACCCTGTATTTGCTGTATTCCATGCTTACTTACTTGTCAATCAATTTCATTATATATATTTTATTTATACCTTTGAAACTCTTGCCTATCCCCTGAAATTCTTTGATCCATTTATTGTGCTGCCATTTTGTAACGTGCTGAGAAGTTTCACGTGGGTGCCGCACCTCCAATCGAAACAAGGTCAAAGGTTGTTTCGCACACCCGTAATTGTTTATCTGAAGTTTTTCTATGCTAAAAAGTGTCCTGTTTTTGTTGCTTTACGAGTGTTAAAGGACTAAACTAAACAAGCTTGAGACTGCAGTGGCGAGTGGAAGCGCATGGTGCGAATTCCGGGACATTTCCGGGACAAGGACACCACCGCAGAGTTGCCGGAATGGCCCGGAATTTTGAGCCTTGTCCCGGTGGTGTCTTTGTCCCGGAAATGTCCCGGAATTTACAGCTACGCACACCTTGCGCTTCCACTCGCTTAGATTGCCACTGCAGTCTCAAGCTTGTTTAGTTTAGTCTAATTCACTCGTAAAGCAACAAAAACAGGACACTTTTTAGCAGAGAAAAACTTAAACAATTACGTGTGTGCGAAACAACCTTTGACCTTGTTGTTTCGATTGGAGGTGCGGCACTCACGTGAGCATGTTATCTGATAATTGCAATCTCAGCGGAGAGAATGCCATTTTGACAATAAATGGATCAAAGAATTTCAGGGGATAGGCAAGAGTAATATATAATGAAATTGATTGACAAAGTAAGTAAGCATGGAATACAGCAAATACAGGGTAAATAATAACATCATGGGTACAGTGTGCTGCTTGTGTTCAATGCAATAGTAATGTCAGTAGTCTTGCCTTCATTTTGTCACTTGTATGCCCGATGTACTCTGTGTGCAATCGACTTTGGTGTTACCCATGGTGGCTGTTAATGATGTCACATCTCACCTCAAGAGCAAGAAACATAAGGTTATGTCAAAGGCTGTGTATTCAAATCACCTCTCTTCCAACATCAGAGAAGTGATCAAGTAATCGAAGCAGAGGTCAGGTGGGCTACATTTGTTGCTAAGCACAACATATCCTTTCTGTCTAGTGACCATGCCACCAAGCTTTTCAGCAAGATGTTCCCAGACTCTGAAATTGCAAAGAAATTATCCACCGCCATAGTGAAGAAAGCTCTTGCTCCTTACTTCACACAGAGAGTTATGGAGTCAATGTCAAGTGGTCCATTCTCTTTGATGATTGATGAATCCCATGACAAGAGGAATAAGTCTTGCATAATTCTTTTGAGGCTTCTTGATCCACAGGTAGGTGAAGTACGGACGAGATTCTTGGATATGCCTGTTGTGAACATTGATATAGCTACCAACTTGTTTCAAGCCTTGAAGGAGTCACTGACTAAGAATGGGCTCAGCTTTGACAATGCAGTGTCTTTCATGTCTGATACCACCAATGTTATGAAAGGAGTGAGGTCAGGTGGCAGAAGCTGATTAAGGATGAGATCCCAACTTTGTATGATGTTGGTTGCATCTGCCATTTGACTGATTTAACAGTCAAAGCTGGTTTGAAGGTACTCCCAGTGAACATTGACCAGCTCTTCATCGACATATTCTACTACTTCCATAGCAGCAAGAGAGCAGCAATTTGTCATCCTATGGTGTTCACTTTTCACTGAGCCAGGGGTGATTTTTAAACATTGCCCCACACGATGGCTCAGCTTGCTGAAGTGTGTGAATCGTTACCTCAGGCAGTATGATGGTTTGAAGTCATTCCTCTTGTCTTGGAAGCTGAAACAGCTAAAGTCTGTAGCATTCTTTCAAGGCTTGAGAATCCTCTGACGAAACCTCTGTTGTTCTTTTATCTTGCCCCTTTTATCTTGCCCTCAATGGATCAATTCAACCGCCTCTTCCAGAAATCTACAGGGAATACTACCTTCACAGCTCAGCTGTATGATGACGGTTAGTTGGGTCGCGTATAAAATGAATGGCGTGGTCAAGGGAAAGGCGCACGCTAATTAGGGGGCGTAGTCGAAAATTCGCGCCGTATATATATAAATTCTTCCCGTTGTCCTCTTTGACCTACAGCGCATGCGCCAACATGGATTCTAGCATAATAATTATGAGTCCCGTTATGTAGCGAGATGACAAATGAACTCTAACCTTTTCAAGCGCCGTGTCTTCGTTAGCGCATGCGCATAACATTTGCACGTTGACCTTTTCAGAAACCGCTCAACTGGCGGGAGTGTAGCATGGCTTCCAGAACAGCTGAAGACCCAGGGCTTCCCTTAGTAGCTGGTGCAGAATCTTTAGATCTTGAAGCAGGAAGTGACGGGTAACAGGAATTACAAGAATATGTGTCCAATGATGATTATGATTATTTAGATCTTCAGGGCAGGAAGTGCCCCAGACATTGGTAACAAATTTATTATAACTGAACAAGGCCATAGACAGGGGTGTTAATTTTAAGGGGTGTTAAAGGGGTGTTAATCACTAAGTTTGAGCATTATAGCTTAATTTGCATTCATTTGGTTTTCCCAGAAATTGTAGGGGACATCCCCAAGCACCACCCCCTTGTCCTTGTAAACCCATGAAGGCCAAAAACAATTCTTTTTTTTCCAGGATATCTCTTGGTCAAGGCAGAGCCTCTAGAGGCAGGAAGTGTCCCAGACAATGGTAACAAGAATTCCAAGATTGTGCATAATTCTTACTTATATATGCTACATCCGTATATATGATTATCTAGATCTTATGGCACGAAACGCCCCAGACAATGGTAAATACCAAAAACATACGTATAATCCATAATTATTGATTATCTACAATATCTAGATCTCAATACAAGAAGTGACCATGACAACGGTAACAAAATTAAAAATGTTAATCCATGAATATATACTTGTATTATTAAACTAACACAAACACATACACACATAAGCATTGCAAGAGAAGTTTTCCTGTATAGCATGTGGAAAATTCTTTTCACGGAGAGATCGACTGTCCTCACACCTGGAACAAGAACATCAGTTTGAAATGAACACCAAGAAACAAGCTAGCCGCTTCTTCTGCCCATTCAAGTGTGACTTGTCTCCATTCCGTACCATGAAACTCTTGTTGGGTCATTGTCAGTCATCACACGACGATTCACTGGGTAAATATAACCGTAGGTATACTATAATTTTGTCAGCTCTAGTTATTATTAGCATCAAACATGGTAAGGATCACTAGCATAGACTCAGCAGCTTGCCTAGTACAACCTGAATTCTTTTTTGTTAAATCCAATGCAATGTGCTTGAACTGAGATGCATTGAAGGATTATTTAGTAGACTAGGCATTGAAGTTATAATTACAAGCTATCCAAATAATGTGCACTCTGAAGTTATTATTAGAAGCTAGAACTACTATTCAAACTAAATGCATATGGATGAGTATGGAACCCATGATAGTGATCCTTTAAATAGTGAACTACAGTGGAACCTCGATTATCCGAACGTCAATCAACCAAACGTCAATCAACCAAACTGTCAATTATCCGAACGAGAAAAAAAGGGAATAATTTGAACGTCGATCATGTGCGGCCAGTTTACTTGTAGCCACCAACAACATGATGGAGTTTCGAGGTAAAAAGAAAAAGAAGGTGCTCTCCATCCAGCAGAAACGTGAAAGAGAACTATGATGGTGTAGATGGTGTAGGGAAGTCGACAATTTGATAGTAAAGACCTGAGCTGTGCTAGGTGTATCTAGGTCAGGAGTGTGCTAGATGTATCTAGGTCAGGAGTGTGCTAGGTGTATCTAGGTCAGGAGTGTGCTAGATGTATCTAGGTCAGGAGTGTGCTAGATGTATCTAGGTCAGGAGTGTGCTAGATGTATCTAGGTCAGGAGTGTGCTAGATGTATCTAGGTCAGGAGTGTGCTAGATGTAGTATATATAATATATCTATACTTGTTGTACTCCATGGCTAAATAGAGACACATGTAGTATATATAATGTCTATACCTGTTGTATACCCATGGCTAAATAGAGACACATGTAGTATATATAATACAAAAGAGCTTCCAGAAACTGGAGTAAAGATCCAAACCCAAAGACTTTGGAGAAGCTTCAAAATTTCGGCGGTCTTCAATTTTGCTTTCCAAATACCCTAACCGGATGTAGGTTTGATTCTATTTTAATAAAGCAGCGCATAGCGTTGGGCATGCGTAGACAGATCTGCGTCTATCATCAATAATCGGTTAAGGACAAAACAAATACTGGTTTCAATGGGTTCCACTTACAAATGCAGGAACAAAGAACCTCAAATTTGATTCAATTGAAGAGTTTCACAAGTGGAAAGGATTGGAGGAGGAAACAACATACACCACATACATACAGCGACAAACTTCCTATCAGCCAAAAGCTACTGATGGTAAATGTAACCATATTAGAATCATATTTATTATTTTAAATGTAATTTGCATAAACAGCAATAAAGGTCACCTACTACTATTCTTGCTGTCGCGATGGTGAGTATCATTACAATTCCTCAGAGAGAAGAACAGATCAAAAGAGACTCTATCAAAAATCTACCCGCAAGATAAATGATGTCTGCCTATCTAGAATGTATGTGG
Source organism: Cladorhizidae sp. MBARI D1340-BT2 (assembly GCA_028752905.1). Classification (NCBI taxonomy): domain Eukaryota; kingdom Metazoa; phylum Porifera; class Demospongiae; order Poecilosclerida; family Cladorhizidae; species Cladorhizidae sp. MBARI D1340-BT2. Next base: position 12,002,464 of record JAQNBH010000014.1, on the reverse strand, counting down.
ATGAATATTTCGACCATCATGTGAAAGTCCAGTATATTACGGCTCATACCAACCACCAGCTAGGGGTTGCAGAACTACCACATCTTCCACTGCCTAAAAGCATACGAGGAGAAGTGGCTCTGAAAGTTAGCAAGGGTATTCCTGCTGAAAGAATACTTGAAGGTATGGTTTCGATTGGCAAACTTCAAATTAGATGACACCATGCATGTATAACATTTCAGATGTTAGAGAGAAAGTTGGCCATCGTGCAAAACGGCAAGATTTTTCCCAAGCTGCATCACGAAAACATTTCCTATCAAATCAAGATGTTCGAAACATCCGAGTGTCTGTTCTGGACAGACATATAAAAACGCATGAAAATGATGCAATGTCTGTCAGCATTCTTGTGCGAGAAATCCAGCAAGAGCCTTTTGATCCAATTCTAATTTATAAACCACAAGGAATGACTCTGGAAGACCACCCCACACTTGTGAAAGATTCATTTGTTCTAGCGGTGCAAACAGAATTTCAAATGGAACTTTACAGACAATTTTGCAGTAAAATAGTTTGCATTGATAGTACACACTGTACTAATGCTTACCGCTTTAAGCTGATCACCTGTGTTGTTCCAGACAAGTTTGGCCAAGGTACCTATAATATATACAGTTATAAAAATAATAAATGTACATGATCTGTGATAATGATTTAGGACAGCCAATAGCCTGGTGCATATCTGACCAAGAAACCACAGAAGTAGTGGAATTGTTTCTACAGAGCATCAAGAACCGGTCACCACTATCAACAGTCTCTATACTGATGACTGATGATGGTATAAATATTTTACTTCAATTCCAGCTCACTCACCATAACAGCATATTTTATTTCAATTGCAGATAATACTGCCTGGAATGCAGCAACTCATGTATTTGGACCAACACTTAGGCACTTACTCTGCCACTGGCATGTTCACAGGTACAGAACAATTTTAACTGGTATATAAAATGACATGCTAGTATTCAGATCATGGAAGAACCACCTAAGGAGTTGCACACCTGACAATCAGGTCAAAATTTACCAAACATTGTGCATTCTGATTGACGAACACAATTTGAGCAAGTTCAACACTCTATTGGATCAATTCATTCTACACTGGATCAGCAAAGAACACGATTTTATCAACTACTTCAAACAACAGTATCAAAGCCGTCCTGGTAAGCAAACAGAATATTGCCCTTCAGTTGTTTTTTTGGTAATGATTAAATAGAAAAATGGGCCAAGTGTCACAGGCATTTTCCACATGCTGATACAGACACCAACATGTACTTGGAGAGGTACGCACGTACGTATCACTTGGTCATACACTTTGCACTGCACTATGAACATTATTAGAGTATGTACATTACATGCAGATTTCACAACAAACTGAAAACTACCTACCTAAAAGGGAAAGTAAACAGAAGAGTGGATTTCTTACTTAGCGTGTTATTCCGCATTGAGGAAGATAATTTCTTCAACTATAGAAGAAAATGTCAGCTTCCAATGGTAGCCAGAGATTCAAGTCACCTGCGTGCCATTGCTATTCCTGCAGGGAATGTAGAGGTTTGCAAAGTTATAACATATACTATGCCATTTTGCCGTTTATACTATTTGTATATCACTCAAATACAGGTTATTGATTGTAGCACTTGGCGTATTCCTAGCATGTCAGGTAGAACTCCCGATGGCTACTTAGTTAAGCAGATAAAAGAATCTTGCACTGAATGTAGCAGTACTACTGAAGAATCAGCAACGATGTGCACCCAAAGGGAATGCAAGCTGCTTTGTTACCACATGTACACTTGTGGAAAGTATTGCTATGACTACACAAATGGAAACTTGTGTAAACACATACACAGAGCTCACTCTATGTGGTTGAAATTACAAGAGCCCAATAACCATTGTGCTTTTGAGTGTTCCTATCCCAATGATAGTGGAGCGGACAGTGATTCTGATATTGATGACCCCCTTGAATTTGCTGAGTGTGAGGAATCCATCCACAGGTATGCACAACTATGATTCATTGTATGCAGATATACCATAATTTTGATTATTATAGACCCGACATTTCAACTAATGACTTTTCAGTCATACATGAAAGAATTGGAAAAGGCAGTTACTCTTGAGAACACCCCAGTACATTCTTTTCTCCCTCACATCAATTCTCTGCTACACAACGCTGTACTAACTTGCACAGCTGCAATGTCTTCTGAGACGTCATGTGCAGAGCAGTTCAAAAGTGAAAAAATAGCACCAAACAAAAAGTTGGAACATCAATGGCGATTTCAGATAACAAGCAAGGCACCAGGTAGAAAGAAAAAAGGACTGGTACTCAGGTTAGTATCATTTATATCATAATACATATATAGACATTATTTATGAAGCTATGCAAAAATTTGAAGACATGCCAATAGCGAAGAAAGGAGAGATATTCTGGTTGAATTGGAAACAGAGGATAATGTAAGGAAACACACAACACTAATACTTCAGCTAGCTACTTATTATTCCTATACCTAGACAACAATAAACACAGCCACACAAGAGCTATCAACTACTTAGGAGCTATCAACAGATAACCAAAATGAGGTAATTTATTATTAATTCTAGAGTTTTCATAAGACAACCATGCACGATGGATATCGGTGCTATGAAAATTGTACCATTACAGAACAAGCAAACAGATAAGGCTTCAACCTCAAATTCAAAAAATCACATAGTTGTGCCAGGAGTGAAGAGGAAAAGTGGATCATCAACAACAGATAAACACAATGAGGTAATCTGTAATACTTGTAAATATATGTAATTATAAAGATACCACCACTGATTCAAAGCATTGGTGTATGCATACTGTACCATTACAGTATTCACAAAGAACAACCGCTTCAACATCAAGTTCAAACACGGCTAAATCTGGTAAGATTGTATTTAGAAAGTGTCTACACATATAGTAATTATATGTGATTGTTCCAGGAGTGAAGAGGAAAAGATGTGGATCTTGTGAGAGGTGCAAACGATTGGATTGTGGAGTTTGTGTATTCTGCAAAGACAAGCCCAAGTTTGGAGGGCCAGGGAAGCGAAAGAAGTGTTGTGAGCTGAAAATATGCCAGCTCTTAACTAGCAAGGATACTAAAACATCAGTAATTCCTACCAAACCAATAATGTCAAGCCAGTCTACTTCCAGCAACAATTCCATCGATAATTTTCTCCAAATCAGTGGACGAAAACTTCATCCTATACTGGGAGATGGGAACTGCTTATTTCGCACAATATCATATGCTTTTCTAAACACTGAAGATCATCACTTTCCCATTAGAAGCCACATTGTCAGGCTTATAAACCTTAATTCTGGAGTATTCTCCCAGTATTTGATGCCAGTTAATCGACCAACCATCGAGGAACAAGTCCAACACATGAACCACCCATATGTTTGGGGGACTCGCCTTGAAATCAAAGCAGCTGCTACGCTTTTCCAGCTACCCATCTACTTTTGTATCTGGTCAGAACAAAGTAGTTCCTTCACTTGGAGTGTCTTTCATCCTATCACACCAAACAACTTGACATTTCCTGTGATTGTAGATGAAGATCTGAAACAAAAGAAAGATATCAGTCACATTGAAATGTACCATCATCGAAGTCACTATGAAGCAATTATATCAATGGAGAGTGACCAAGTTTGTGAAGTACCACCTCAACTTACTGGTAAAGATGACTTACTGGTAAAGATGATCCCAAAAGAATTGATTTATAACTAAATGACCTGCAAACATATGAATTAAAATTGCTGTATTTAATAATAACAATGTCTCAGCATCCGCTTGTGTGGGCCTGCCAAATCCGTGTTTCGAGTGTTGTGAGTGAGAAGGTAAAGGGTCTGGCTACGCAAACTACTAAATGCCTTGGGTACGAACATCTGATTCTGATTTTTTAGAGAAATTAAACTGAACAAATCCATGTATTGAACAAACACATTTTCTTGTCTCAATGAATAACTCACATACAGCTATTACACATACAGCTATTATAGAGAAGAATTTGGCCAGCAGATTCCTTGGGGTAAGAGTAAAGCTGAAGCATCTAGTCATACAATATATCCTGGCTAGGGAGGAGCAAAGTATCTAGCTAGTCACTATAATGGTTAAAAGGGAGGTGTATCTAGTCACACTGTGGTTAAATTACCTTGCTAGCAGCAAGACACTTGCATCAATGGGACAAAGGATTATGTTCATCCATAGATCTTATACCTCCAAGATCTATGGTTCATCCGTCCATTCGAAGTTCAAAAGTTTCTGAAAAGGTCAAAGTGCACATATTGTGCGCATGCGCTAACGAGGACACGGCGCTTGAAAAGGTCAGAGTTCATTTGTCATCTCGCTACATAACAAAATTCGAATATGGCACGTTCTCAAGCTAAATTCTTCTAAATTCTTCCCCATGTCATATTTCGCCTTTGCTGTACTTAATGATTTATTGAGCATTATTTTATTCCAGCATATTACTGCAGGGTAAATCTACAATGTAAAAATTTAGATATTTCCAAAAAACATTTTTAATAAACTTTGTCAGAGTATAAGATGAATTCAGGTCTACTGATTGAATTATTATAGAACCTAATCCTTACTCCTTACCATTGGGTATCTAAACTAAAATTAGTAGCTAATGATATTAGCAATTCTTTTATGTATATCTAGGGGGATCTGGTGGTATGCTCCCCCAGGAAATTTTACACTCTCAGATATCAATTCTGGGGCCTTCTAGACCAAAATTGCATGTGTGTCCTGCAGGATAACTGCATAAGCGAGAAGTATAACAATTGGATGATTGAAGGAGGGCCTCTGTCTGCGCCCTTGATGGGTGGGTGTAAAAGGAGTGTAAAAGGAGAATATTCACTACTATAGGTGCCATGCTTGATGTAATGCTCCACCTTCCTTAATGTACTCCACAGTTTCTCTGTTCGCTCCATCTGCAAATGCAGCCAAAAGTTGATACACAGGTAGCTAAGCAATCAACACTGTCAAAAAATTGATGCACAGGTAGCTATATATATAGCTAGGAGCAATCAACATGTTGAGTAACGCACGCTAGCAGGAGGATAAATTTGGCAAGCACGCTGTCAAACTAACGGCAGGAGAAATTCCGTATCTGCGCATGCGCAGTAAGTAAAAGAGGACAAATTTGGCTAGGGAAGGATTTGGCACGACACCGGAATTAACTTATGGAAAGTTGACAAGTATGCCACCGGCTCAAAATTCCGGGACTGTCCCGGCCATTCCGGGACGGTTGGCATTGTCCACCTTCCCTAATATTATGGTGAGTATTATAGTGTTAAATTACACCATCCTCCTCCAGAGATTGAAACAAAATACATGAAAAATGAGTTTTTTTCCTGCAAGATCTTAACTGCAGTGAGAATTGGTGTAGTAGTAGCCCGCACCATCACAGCCCGCACCATCACAGCAGCTGAGGGTGGATTGGAGCAGCCGTAGACATTGGAACAGCTACCGAAAGTTTGCTCGGGAGTCGCTTACGATATTGGTACAGTGAATAAATGTTTATTATCTTCACTGTCCACACCCAGATCCTGGAAATGCTACAGATGGAGAACAGCTTGACTGGAGTGGCTTCATTATCGCCTCAGCTCACTGCCACTACACTGCAGTTGTTCTCGACATCACCACAGCTGGCCATCACTCAAACACAGTATCCAGACATCACTATGGTTGACTGATGCCCAATGCAGTAGCTCTCTATAGAGCCACACCTCACAGGTCGCTCGACTGGATACTGGATATCTCACAAAGCTGACCTGCTGCTTGAATGCTGAAGTCCGGACAAGATCCAGCTATGCCACCATCCACCCCCCAAAGGAAAAGAACTCACTTTATTTATATATTTATAAATAATTGAAGAATTAAAAAAATGCTAGAATAAATGTATACACTTTTATAATCACTACTAGTATTACTAACAAACCACTTCAATAGGAAAACTAAGAACAATACCAAAAAGAAACAAGACAACAATAAACTCCTAAAATAATAATTAACATCACATATACACAGTTACAAACAAAACAAAGTGCATCCCATCATGGCCTCCCATTGACCCCAACATGGACACTGTATCCCCCCCCCCCCTGAACAGACCACCAAGAAATGCTGTAGGAGGTATGCATGAGCCTTCTTCATCCCTGTCCTTTGATGTAATCTTCGCCCCTCAGGGGTTGGCTCAGGGGATGGCTTCTTTAGTGCCTCAGCTATCTCCAGGTCCTGAAACCAGCACCATGGAATCCTCCAGGTCCACCTTTAACCCCTCCAACTCCATTTTCCTCTCCTCCAGCTGGTCCTCAGTTTGCTGGCACTTCATTTCCTTGCCCTCCACTTACATCAACAACAAAAAACTGTCAGTTGAGGAGGTTATGATAAGGTACTATTCCTTGCGTACTGCTGGAAAAGTTGGAGCATTAGCTTGCTAACTGGCATGAGGTACCTTTGGTAACAATGTCCTGAAGAGATGCACACCAATGGGGAACAAGGATTTCCTATAACTCCCAATGAGCTGATGCTATTGAAGGGAAATGATTTGCTGCATTCTGGAGCAACCACACTGAATTCAAACTCATTTGGAAGAAATGTGTAGAGGCAGTGCAACAGTTATGCAAGAAGTTGAGGCTGGCTAAGTAGAGAATGTTTTTACTTAGGTATTTTCTGTGGAACAATTATGTATTTGATAATGTTTTATGTTGCATATACAAATATGTGGAATATGTGGAATGTGAACAGATATTGCAGTTTATATCTCGAGGGTTGAATATACAATATACATGTTCATCAACAAGTTGAATGCGCTACTAGTGGGCAGTTAGCCATCTTAAAATTGTACTTGCTTGCTTTGGAGTTGGGTGTTTAATGAATATAAGTGACAAGATCTTGTACACTCAAGTCAACCATTCAAGGCCGCAGTAGTGATGCCCACAGTAATATAAAGTTGGCCTACTCTCTTGCTCCACCCACCTCCATTTGTAGATATTAACACAAAAGAGATGCTACTAGAGTTTCTTTAAATAACTTACAAGAATTGTTCCCCCCAATTCAGGGGGTATAGCTACATAGTAATTTTTTTTTTGTACAATAAAACAGAACAAAAAATTTAATCTAGCACTGCCAAAAAATACCAAGCAACAATCAGGGGCATATGATTGCCAAAAATCTGATCACGATGGTTGCAAAAGAATGTGGTGAAGAGCACGGCGAGCTATATCAGTTTCAAACAACACAATTCCACGTGGAATTGACGAGATGGCTGTGGATATACTGGCACAAGTAGTGGAAGAAGTCAAGACTAGTCTTTATGTCAAATTTTCTCTGCAATTTGACGAGTCCATGGATCAGCAGCTGTGCTATTTTACTGGGCCTTATTAATTATATTTACTGCTCAGATGTGAAGGAAGAGTTTTTCCCTTGTGAACATGCTACGACGACTAAAGGAGAGAATGTGTTAAGTATAGCCAGTGGCTTCCTAGTGAAAAATGGACTTGCTTAGAACAGTGTTCAGCAAGTGTCTGTTGTTGGTTCACCTACTATGGTGTTAATTGTGAGTTCAGAGGCTTTGGGAAAATGCAGATATCACTTTTGACCATTGCAGCATTCACCAATATATATTTGTGTCCAAGACGCTCCCAGATGCCTTGAAAGCAGTATTTGGACAACTTGTTAATCTGGTTAACTTCAATAGCCGGGTGTTTAAACAATTGTGCAAAGAGAAGGGTGAGAAGTATGAAGTGCTACTGTACAACACCGAAGTAAGGTGGCTGTCTCAGGGCAAGTTTGTGAAATGCATGATTGAGCTTCAGGAGGCAGTGCAACTATATTTGCAGCAAAAAGGATCAGATTTGGCACACCACTCTGACTATAAATGGATTTTCCATTTATGCTATTTGGGTAACATCTTCAATGAACTCAATGGAAGAAACTAGGCATTTCAAGGAAGGAACGTGACAATTATGACGCAAAACAAGACATTTCCGATTTATCAGAAAGCGTGGAGCAAGAGGTTGCAATTGACATAATGGTCCACACTTTGTAAATTTGTTGATGAGAGCGGAGATAGTCAAGATATCCTAAAAGCAGACATCCAGGCTCACTTGGACAAATTGGCCAGAAAGATGTAGGAATACTTGCCTGATCTGGTCACCCTCTTTCCTTCAGTGGTGCCAGCAATCTTTTTGGGGCTGATGAGGATCAGGTTAATGAAGATAACTTTCCAGCAAAAGAGGACTGAGAGTGAATAAGGCTAGGAAGCTGGAATTCCAGAACAAGAACCTGGAAACCTTCTGGATAGCCTGGCTAAATGACACACCAACCTTGGCGAGATGGTCATTGATTTGATTCATTTTGCAATAACCAACTAACTAACTACTAATACTTACTAACACACTTATAAAAATTCACAAAATAAAACATTTTTTATTTTTTATTACACAGGTATGGACAGGGTGGATAGGGCAATTTGGGTAATGGTTCCAAAAAGGTTGGGAACCACCGCACATTCAGACTGCTCTAACTGAGGTTGATATGGCAAACACATCTCACCACACTATAGAGGTTTAGCTCCAGCAAGTCGGTGCGAGAAACTTACCCCATTACTGTTAGAAATCAACGATATGGCATCTCCATCTGGGAGAGTACAACAAACATAACCTAACACAAGAACAGCTCAACCAATCATCTTCTACAAGGTCAAGCGACACCATGTGCCTCTTAAAAAAGCAATATAAAAAATCACAAGTGGGTCTTACACCTGTAGCTACCTCGTAGGGAGCTAACAAACAAAATCCAACAAGGAATAATTGACAGAACCACTCGAGACAAAACTTGTTGTTATTATATATTGCGATCGAACATCTCCTCTATGACCCTTGACCTCCTATGTTGAACGCTACATGGCCCCCCCTAGCAATGTAAAATACAACAATAATCAGTTTGTGTATTATAACATTACCAAGTTCGCAGGTTCAGTCTGTCCGGAGGGAGAATCTCACGTCCACTTCGTGTATGGAGAGATGGAGCCGTATCCGGAGGTGCTGGCCGAGTTTCCACTGTAGTTGTTGGTGGAGGAGCTGTGGCACTTTGTGGTTCCATAGGGGACGGGTAGGCAGTTTTGAGGCGATCAACTGTAACTCTCTCTACTTTGCCATCTCGATTAATGAGAAAGTGTTTCTCATTCCGTTCCAGAACTGGGTAGGGCCCAGCATAAGGGCGTTGGAGGGGGTTACGATGGGCACCATGGCGCATGTAGACGAAGCCCGTGTGCCCAAGGTCTATAGGGATGTGAGTTGGTCGGGTGCCATGGTATTGTGGAGGAGGAGGTAGGACAGTGTGCATGGAAGTCTGAAGCTCGCGGAGGAAACCAGATTGCAGGTCGGACGCCCTTGGGGCGCTGAAAAATTCCCCAGGCAGGTGGAGAGCGGTGCCGTACACAAGGTCAGCTGGGGAGCACTCAGCATCCTCACGCCAGGCGGTTCGTATGCCCAGCAACACCATTGGCAATTCATCCATCCACTTGGGTCCTGTGAGGCGAGCCTTGAGGGAAGCTTTTAATTGCCTGTGCATTCGTTCGACTAGACCATTCGCCTGGGGGTGGTAAGCTGTGGTATTGTTGGCCGAAATTCCAAGCAGTCTGTTGAGTTCCGACCACAATTCCGAGGTGAACTGTGGGCCTCTGTCTGAGGTGAGGTCCCCAGGAACCCCAAAGCGAGCTATCCAGTTTCGCAGGAAGCCTTTGATGCACGTCTCCGCAGTGCATCCTGCCATGGGAATTGCTTCTGTCCACCGAGTGTAACGGTCGATAACGGTAAAGAGGTATGTCATACACTCAGATTCGGGCAGTGGGCCAACAATGTCTACATGGAGAGATCCAAAGCGCCGTTCTGGCGGTGGACGAGGCTGCAGAGGGGCATGGACATGTCGTTGCACTTTGGAAGCCTGACAGGGGTGGCATGTTCGGCACCAGCTGCGGACATCGGTCTTCATCTTGTGCCAGACAAACCGACGTGAGATAGCTCTGAGTGTGGGGCGGCTGCCAGCGTGTGAGAGTCCATGGATGGTGTCAAAGATGCGCCGTCTCCACTCGCGTGGCACAAGTGGCCGTGTATGACCAGTGGAGATATCACACAGCACAGTGAAGTCCTGGAAGGGTACGTCCTCTAGCCGGAGGCTGGTGATTGCTGTGCGATAGGCATGGATCTCATCCGAGGTGGTTTGGTCAGCGGCCAGTTGTCGGTAGTTAATGTCTGGTGAGAACATTGCAGCGATGGTAGGGGCTCTGGACAGGGCATCGGCTACCACGTTGTTTCGACCTGACACATGTTGCACGTCGTTTGTGAACTCTGCCACGAACGAGAGATGCCTTGTTTGGCGAGGGGAGCGGTCTACAGCATTTGACATTGCCCCAACAAGGGGCTTGTGATCTGTGAAGGCTGTGAATGATCGGCCTTCGACATAGTGGCGAAACTGCTTGATGCCCAGATACAGTGCGAGGAGTTCTCTGTCGAAAGTGGCGTACTTTTGTTCAGCTGTGGTAAGTTTCTTGCTGAAGAAAGCAAGCGGGTGCCAGGAACCCTCGCGGAACTGGTCCAGGGAACCACCAACAGCAAAATCTGAAGCGTCTACAGTAATGGCGAGTTTGCCGCCATTGATGGGGTGCTCAAGGAGGGCCGCAGAGGCAAGGGCGGACTTGGCCATGTCAAAGGCAATCTGACAGTTGTCTGACCAGGTAATTGCTTGACCCCTTCTTTTGCAGGCTTCATGCAGAGGATGAAGGTGGCCGGCAAGTCCAGGCAAGAATCGGTGGTAGAAGTTAACCATTCCGAGGAACATCTGGAGACTTTTCTTGGTATTCGGGGCTGGGAACTCGCGGACTGCTGAGACTCGTTCCGGTAGTGGTTTGATACCGGTTGTGGTAACATGGTGGCCAAGGAAGTCTATCTGGGCGACACCGAAGACACACTTTTGTCTTTGGACAACCATCCCACTATCCGACAAGGCTTTGAAGACTTTGCGAAGGTCGTTTGCATGTTCCGTTCGGGTGCTGCTGCTCACGAGGATGTCGTCCAGGTAGATGAAGACGCAGGGGATGCCTCGGAGTATGGTGTCCATGAGTCGTTGGAATGTTTGAGCGGCGTTCTTGAGTCCGAATGGCATACGGAGAAATTCCCACAGGCCGAAGGGAGTAATGATGGCTGTTTTGCAAATGTCTGACTCTGCCATCGGAATTTGGTGGTACCCTCGAGCCAAGTCAATTTTGGAGAAAATAGTCTTGTCGTGTAGATTTCCGTTAAAGTCGCCAATGTGAGGTATGGGATAGCGGTCATCTGTGGTGGCCGCGTTGAGGTGCCTGAAATCGCCACATGGTCGCCAGCCACCGCCTGGTTTGGGTGTGATATGTAGAGGAGATGACCAGGGAGAGTTCGATCTCCGGATAATGCCCAAGTCTTCCATCTTCTTGAACTCAGTCTTGGCTACGGCTAGTTTCTCATCATGGAGGCGGCGTACCCGAGCGAAAACAGGGGGTCCCTTGGTGGTCAGATGGTGCTCTACGCCGTGCAAGTTTTCGTCAGAGGAACGAAAGCGTGGAACTAGTAGTTCGGGAAACTCATTGAGAATGGAGGCCATGTCACTGTCATCTGTCCTGACTCGGTGGATGCCGCGCACGTCTGATGCCAACGAGGCTGTGGTTGGGATGACGGAATAAGAGTAGAGATCGATAAGGCGACGTCCTCGGAGGTCGACTGCGAGGTTGTTAGAGACGAGAAAGTCTGCGCCCAGAATAGGTTGGCGTACATCTGCAATGTGGAATGATTGCACGAAGGAGCGGGATCCCAGATTGACTGTAATACTTCTTTGGCCCCAGGTTGAGATTTTAGAGTCGTTTGCTGCGGCGAGCGGTTGGGTTGTTTCACGATGTTGTCGATCAGTGGGGGAAGCAGGAAACACCGACTCATCTGCACCTGTGTCGATGAGGAAGTGTCTGCCAGTTTTACGGTCCCAGACAGACATTGTGTTGCTTCCGTCTTGATGATGATGGCCGACCGCTACGACGGCTAGCGGCCGGCGGTGGCATTTCCCGACCTCGGGATAAGGTGGGCCATGTCACATAGTGCCGCAGATGAGGTTTCACCACATTTGCGTGCTTTCTCCCCAAACTTGGCGTGGTAATAACAGCGTGTGCCTGTCCTACCTATAGGCGGATGTGTGCGTCTGTCCCTGTTACCTGGCGAGACCACCGCGATACCATAGGCCGGGGATTGGGCTGCAAGGACGTCATCAGCGGCTTTGGCGAGGTCAGTTATGTTGGTTGGGGGATCTCGGGCGAGTACGACCCGAACAGACTCTGGTAGCTGCCGCAGGAAGAGGGCGCGGTAGACTGTGGACTTCTGGTCGTCAGCTGTAGTCAGTGAGTTCATGTACCGGAGGAGGCCCGATGGTTTGCGGTCACCCAGACCTGAGATGGCAAGGAGAGAAGTATCTTTGTCAGCTTGAGTGAGGCCAAAGGTGCTGATGAGTAGCATCTTTAATGCGTCAAACTTGCCTCTGACAGGTGGATTTAGGAGGAAGGCCGAGATTTCTTCGGCTGTTGTCTTGTCCAGCCCTTGCACCACATGGTGGTATTTGGTATCATCAGCTATGATGTTCTTGGTGACAAACTGTGACTCTAGGAGGGAGAACCACACTTCAGGGCGGGTGGGCCAAAAGGTTGGTATCTTGACTGTTACTGCTTGGACTACTCCAGCGATATCACCCACGGCACCCACTGCAGGGGTTGCCGCTGTTTGGAGAGCAATAACCCGTTGAGCGATGGCAGTGATGTCGGCAGGGTCCATGCTGGGTAGAGGTTTGTTTCAGTACGCCGGGGCGTTATTTGGAGTTAACTTTCACAACACTGTACTAACTGCAGTTGAGAAGAACTGGAGGCCAGTGTTGGGAGAGAGTGTGCTGAACGTCGGGGTCACCAGTGTAGCTACCTCGTAGGGAGCTAACAAACAAAATCCAACAAGGAATAATTGACAGAACCACTCGAGACAAAACTTGTTGTTATTATATATTGCGATCGAACATCTCCTCTATGACCCTTGACCTCCTATGTTGAACGCTACACACCCATGCACCACACCCATACATATCACAATAATCATTGATGAGAACTTCTCTTACAGGGGCCCAAGTGCATGTAACCTTCGGATATATACCTAGCCCAGCTCTTGTATTTAATACTGCTCCCCTGTGCAGGCTGAGAGTCACCACACCAAATGGCTTGACACAATCTTGAACTCATCAATGTGGATAGACAGTGATACACTGAAATCTACTGCCCTTTATAGGCTCCCAGTCCTGTCCAATATCTCACAACCTCATATATGACAGATGACGTAGACCCTGAGAGAATGTGACCACATTCAAATTATCCCAGACCTACCTGTTCATGATGACCTAGAGAACCTTCCCAGATGACTAAAATAATGGAAATCATTCTGGGTCTCTGCAGAGTACTTATGAAGCAGATTTTGATTCAAAGAGAGCTTGGGCAGCATCTGGGACACATGGATTTGACCAACAAGGAGTCTATGCAAGATCCTAATGTGATGTCTCCATGACTTAACATCAGTAGGTGACACTGGACTGCCCTCAGTAGGATATACACCTTACATGCCAGGACTGCACACCATCTCACAAGGTAGAGGTTCCAAGATAACTGAACGTTGCCACCTGCATCAGAATATTCCTCATATTGTGAATGATGGTATACTGGGGAAATTTCCAGGAGGCATCAAGGACATCCACCTTGTGACGGATGATGTGACCTGGCACACCAACCTGGACCTGCCTCTATGAACTGTGGCAACATTCATATGCAAGAAGAATAACAAGGGGTGATTTCAACATCCTGGATGACAACTGGTCAGGTCCAACTAATAATTCTTGTGACCTAACTTTCTCTCTAAACCTCACTCAATTAGCTATTCATCGTAATATTTTAACTAGATCTGGTTCTATCAAATTTTCCTAATTTTCTGTGTACCTTTACTGTTGATAGTTGAAGTATCTCTAACCATTCAGAACAACAAGTTGTAACCTTCAATGTAGACAGAAGTTTAAGTAAGGTTAAGGCCATCCCAAATAAAGTTTTCAAAAGACAGACCTCTCACTGGAAACTCTATTTGACTGCTGCCTCCCCTCTCACAATGTAGATATATATAGGTCCATGTTAAAGGAAATGTTTATGCATGCATGCAATCTAATTTCACCAAAGGTTGGACTTCACAAAAAGCGTAACACAATTTGGTTCCACACTCACACGTAACCCACCTGCGCAAGTGCATAATAATATAGAAATGCATCTTATATAAGAGAAAACCATCTTCTACTAGACTTCATAAACCGACACATGGAATCTGCTAACTAGAAGTGCTAAGGTCACTTTTCGGACATTCTAGTGAAAGTTCACTACTCAAACCTTGGTAAGCTAAAATGCATCTCAGTAAATCTTCATCTACACATAACTTCATCTTCTAGAACTTCAACTCTACATTCACTAGGAGCTGTATAGTCCCACTAATAAATGAAATGCCAACTCACATTTTTCATCTAAGCCTCATTGAGGTATAAGTCTCCAAGGCATTTGGGGCTCTTCACAATCTAGATACCACTAAATCTTGTGGTTGTGACAATATCATATTCCGGCGCTTCTCAATAGCTTTTATTGAACCCATTACACATCTTTTCACTCACTCCCTTGATTCATTTACAATCCCTGCAGAATGGAAATTGCATGAATCATGCCTTCTTCCAAAAGATGATTATTCACGTGAGTATATATCTCTAGGCTGATCTCATTACTGCATCCTATTAAGAGTTCTCAAATCTATTGAGCCTTTCTCAATTAAATTATCATCAGTTTGAATTTTTTTATAGGCTACTCTTGCCAATCTCAATTGCTCACCATCTTATATAACAGAGATTAACCAATCAGTGGAAAAGTTATACATTACAGGTGTGATTTTTTAACATCAGAAAGCATTTGACTCTGTGACAAAAGTAGAATTGCTATACAAATTATGGATAATGAAAACCATTGGCCCTTTGTGGTTATTACAAGTTTACCTTCCTAGCCACAGCCACTTTATATGCATAGAAGGTTCATCCTGACCAGTCTATTCTGTAGTTCCATAAAGAAGCATCTTGGCTTCTTATGCCCTTTTTAGTTTTCAATCTATATCAAGGACTTCCTGATGTCTTAAGGTTCTCTTCTATAGGGTAAGATTTTCTATTCAAGCAGAAGATTAATTCCCAAATTCCAAAACTACAATAAACATGAATATTATGATGAGGTAAGCATTCTGTTACATGATGTGTAGTGAAGGGGGGACAGTTGCATTTTTAATTTTTTTAAATTGTTACAACTATAGAGCTACGTAGATTCTGCAAACTTCATGGTATAGACTTGCTCAAAAGATAGGTATCTCTCTTTTAATACTTCATAGGTTTAACTATAGGCAAGTTACTAGACTTAAAGTGGAGGGACCTCAAAAACCTGAATGCCTGCAACCTCCACACAAATAACTCCAGATTGCAAAGATTTGAAATTGGTACCAGTCGCTAGAGGAATGAGTGGTTTCATTAGGTTTAAAATTTAAGTACGTGGTCAAGCGCGCGGGTGGAAAATGAATTCCCCCCATGTGAATGCAGTTAATCACCACTAGTATTTAAAACGATAGACTACTATATACCCTCCAAAAATAACAGAGTTCATATATATCTCAGCTGAAACACACATTATTCGCATGTTTTCGCTGCTACAGCTCCAAAATGATTTCCTGCATGTCATGAATGCATTGCTAAGATTTAAAAAACCCATTAAAGAATTGAAAAACCTTGAAATTCAACTTTAAAGGATCTATCTTCTATCTCTCTCACAACTTAGTTCTTTTTACAACAATTTTAGGATCAACTGATCACCCGGGCCGAGGAAAACCCGATCTGCTGAAGAATAGTCACCCGAGCTTATGACTGCCAGGATTTAAGCAATAATCAGTTATTTATGACTGCCAGGATTTAATCATGCAGGCAAGACTGCACACACATCTTCCACATTAATTCCAAATATAATAATAAGAGATAAGGATCTGATGTTCAAGGCTGCATAATATATTTTCATGACCTCCATGCAGTTAGGTTGGATGGCAAGAGATGCTTGTCTCTGTGAATGCTTGCAGTTAAACTTGTCCTTCAGCATTTATCAGTGAGACTTTCATCAGTGGAGTTACAATACTAAGCCACACTGCAAGCTTAAGCCATTCATGGACACCTCATAGCCATGTATGGAATTAGGACATCCTCAATCTAGTGAGAATGAATGAGATATAGGCCACCACTTTTAAACCCAAAAAGTATATACAATTTGTAAACCACAAAGCATGAGTTCTGATGCTCTGAAATACTATCGCTGGGACAACTTTTAAATAAGCTAAGAGTAATTAGACCAGCAGAAGTGGTAGGAAGAATAATACATGTAGCCATGTAGCTAATAGATGAGTCATGCATTGCATGAGATTTGACGGACATAAAGAGTTCAACAGAGGATAAGTTCAATGACAAACTTACCGCAAGACTATAAACCAACACTACTCTCTGCTTGTTTTCTTAGGCTATAGAAGGTATCTTGATGACAGATCTGTGGAGAAGAGAAGTCATTCACCTGAAGCAGTGGCTGGCAGTGGAGATTCAAAGAGGGAACTCTGCCCCAGGCCCCCTGTAAGGGGTTATTGGACAGGGACTCTTGAGAGGGACTTTGTGTTATAGCTTTTAGATGTTTGGTGTTTTTTTGTATTTTTTATTTTCTAGTGTTATTGTTATTAATACCTCAGCAATTTTTATTTTATTTTTTTAGTTATATTATTTTCTTATTCATGGGTAGTGGATGATACTTGATCCCATAAAGATGTTTCAAGTGATGATTGAAGCACGAGTTCTGATGCTCTGAAATACTATTGCTGGGACACCTTTTAAAATAAGTTAAGACCAAAGTGCAGATGTTAGAGTAAGAACTAACAAAAGACCAGCCGAAGTAGTAGGAAGAATAATACATGTGCTAATAGATGAGTTAAGTGTTGCATGAGATCTAAAGCAGCTGTTACTGGAGCAGGCTTGATCCAACAGAATGAGGCCATTGATGGAAAATTTACTTGAGTAGCTATTATCTGAGAGTGGATAGTTCCATTTCCAGGAAATCACAGGTTTGTATAGCTTGCTCTAATTACAGTTAATTATGACCCTACCTACTACACTGATGGTGTTATATGTTGAGTAGCTAAACCCATTAACTTACTTGTCATCTGGGAAGTCAAGGTGGGCTTAGCCTGTCTGGTTAGTTTGTCTGGATAAGATCAGTATAAGCGTGGTTTCCATACTTAATGAGTAAGCAGTCTTAGAGCTGCCTTGTCACTATATAGTGCAGACCAAGCAAGTATTAATTAGGTAAAGCTTTAAAGTTTTGTATTAAGATGAAGAGGTCCTATAAATGTAAATATCCTGAACTGCAATAACAATGGTCTAAACCAACTCCAAATTGACATAGTAGACACAAATCAATAAAATGTACTCACTCGACATTTCGGCTAGATGCTGTATCCGTAATCATTACGAAGGGCTAGAACATCTAGCAGAAAATATCGAATGAGTAAATTAAAGTGATTGAATGACAATGGTGTTTGTTCATGTCACCCAGATCAATTGCTGGGCGGTGGGACAGCTGAAGTTTAAAGGATATGATATAAACAGACTGGTATGATTCCACCAATAATTGACAACATGTTTTGACAAAGAAATATGTACCGAAGACATTGTACCTCTCATCATAAACTAGTAGGCAGAGCCATGATACCATATAGACTTCCAAAGGTGCTATATATAACCACCATGTGTGCTTATATTATTTATATTGCTAATTGTATTTCAGATATTTCTGCTTATTAGTCACACATTTATATGTTATTTGTGATTGATTATTACAGAATGTTTCAGAAAAAATTGCTTGCTGTCAAAGCAACAAATTTTAACATCTCAGCTTTTTCTCTTTCAGGAGGTAATCATCAAAATGATCAAATACTGGACCTCTTAACTTAATATTTGAAGATGATGTCGCTCATACTACACATTGAACTCACAAAATATATCAGTGCTTCACAGTTGTATACAACTGACTTTTAACTTCTGCTCTTAGTTTACTATATAGTTATCACTTGTTCAAATTTTACATCAAATCTACACATTTTCTGAGTATTTATTGAAAGACTTAGACATTAAAATGGAAGTTTGACACCAAATTTAAAATGTTAAAAAGTCTGAAACACATTTTGTGACTATTTGCATGCATTTGAAGGGGGAATGGTTGCGGGATCTAACCAAATCTGCTATGTCCAAACGCACCCAATTTAGCAAATGTGTCATCTGATGTTTTTGTGCAATCTGACTTGGTTGCTGAAGTACAAAGAAGGTCATTACAGTACTTTACATGCAATTATATAACCTCTTCACTATTAAAGTTGAGCCTGTCCTCACCTGTCAGGCTGTCAGACATGTAGGGACTTGAGGATGTATGCAGCAGTTGACCAATCATCACCATTGTTTTCAAAGTTCCTTTTAATGAAATTGTACTACTCTATGTTCTTATGTTAGCTACCTCTTTACTCTTCATCAGCTCTTATATACATGCAGGGGTGGATCCAGGAATTTTAGATTGGGGGGGTTGATGAACTACACGGCCATAGCCTCGGGGGTTTCAATGTTGTCCGGAAATTCTTTCTTTCCTGAATCATGATCAGATCATTAATCATTTTGCAAGAAAGCACCGTCCTGCATTTCTCTTGGCAATTATATAACAAGACATATCATCACCAATATTATTATAACAAGAAATGTAAAATTGAACATGGTATCCTTTAACCATGCACACTGTACTGTGTAATGAATAAGAATATTTATCAGCTTAAAAGAACAGCAACTAAAGATAAACAGGAAACTATTTTCAGTCAATAAATAGTGAAGCTTGAAAGAGCCTTCTCGGGTGACACTGCACAAAAGCATGGCAGATATCATCAACTGACACTCTCACTCCATAGTTCATGGCAAGATCAGAAAAGTGTTGTTCAGTCAAAGTCGACCTTGTATATGTCTTTATCCTCCTGAGCAAACTAAATGATCGTTCTGCTTCAGCACTGGTGATAGGCAGAGTGCAAGCAATGACTAGTAAGCAATGAATGTTTGGAAAGTATCAGAGTCACAAGAGCTAAGAGCTAGGAGAAGATTGTTGGGGATGGTAGCCTCATCTTTGTCTCGCTTATGATTCCACAATGATTGCCATCTTCTTAGTTCACTTTTGAGAGACAAGGAACATGGAAGATCTTGTTCCCAGTCATCTAAATGTTGTGATAGTTGAACACTCGGATTGCAGTTGAGCACTGAAGGCACAAGGCACAAAAGCATATGACTTTGTTTTCCCTCACCTTGAAATCTTTCCTCCAACTGGTTAATTAGCACTGGTATAGCAATGACTCTCTTGTAATGCTCTTTTGCTGATTGACTTGGAGTGTTGCTTTGATTCTGTTGAATGCTTGTCTTTCTTGGAACACTCTCACTCACACCAATTGACTCGGCGAGTTCAAGTACCTCACAATACCAATGGTCTTTCTGGGGGTTTTCAAGCATTCAATCACTTCAGTAACTTTGTTATAAGCCTCATATATATCTTGATCCTGCTTCTGAAGTTTTGAAGCAAGTATTTTCACTTCATCAAGAACATTCTTGGTGATTATAAAAACAGCAATAGTTTGAAAAGAAGAGAGAGCAGCTTTCAGACCTTGTGCTTTCACTCTTGTCTCAGTATCCCAATTCCAGCTCCCATCTGATGAGCCTAAATTTGGGTAATCAGTAGGACACAAAATGGCATCTAAGAAAGTGATAAGTGGCTCATACATTTCAAGAAACATTTCAAAGCATGTATGTCTCTCCACCCATCTTGTCTTACACATTCCTGGAAGCTTTCTTGCTTTTGAAGAAGGCAAGAATTCATTGACTGTAAGTTCAAAAAGGTTTTGTCTCTTAGGGCTGTGAGGTGTGCTTCATTTATAACTAAAATCAAGTTTCGTACTTCCTGAACAAGACATGCTCTGGCAATTGAAAGATTAAGGCAGTGTGAGTAGCAGTGTGTGTACAGAGCTAGTGGGCTGACCTCCTTGAC
Source organism: Cladorhizidae sp. MBARI D1340-BT2 (assembly GCA_028752905.1). Taxonomy (NCBI): domain Eukaryota; kingdom Metazoa; phylum Porifera; class Demospongiae; order Poecilosclerida; family Cladorhizidae; species Cladorhizidae sp. MBARI D1340-BT2. The sequence goes on along the minus strand of JAQNBH010000014.1, from coordinate 11,982,160 downwards.
TTTATATTGGACTCCTGCAATGCCGGATGACAGCACAGATGCTCCATCATAGGCTTGCCCTCTAATTCTACAGGGATCTAAAGAAACTGAAGGACTAGAAACTGTTTCAAGAATCTTTCTTGAAATGGATGAAGCATTGGCTTGGTCCAAGTAGACAAAGCTAATCAGGCACTCCTTGATATGAGGATCAGTGGGGGAGGACAGATCAACATACCTGAAGCACACAGAAAAAATCTCTTGATTGGAATGAGGATCTGTGGCTTCATCAGCAATGATGGTGAAAGGCAATTTTTTTTCTCGGAGCTTTTCAGTTATATGCTCTCTAATTTTAGATGCATATATGTGAATAACCTCATTTTGAATGGTCTTGCTGGTATACTTCACGTTCCTTTTAGCTGAGAGAAGGTGTTTGTGTAGGAGCTTATCTGTCTTAGCCAAAAGCTGAAGTGTGGCTACAAAATTGCCCCTGTTGACATCTTCATCTGAGAAATCCACTCTGTAGTCAGAGTGGCCTCTGAATGGTAGTGCTTGCTTTGCCAAAAACTCTACAGCCAAAACTGTTCTCTTCAGCTTGTTGGTTGCTCTGTTTCAATAGCCTTGTATCTATCCTTTCATCTGTTTGGTTAAAATTTCTGAGAAAAAGGTCTACCCTCTCAGCTGCACGGCAATGCATTTGAGTATGATCATGGCATACAAGTACACCATCCTTGCCAAGTGCTTTTGAGTATGGTTTCTGGTATGGGGACAAAACTAACAAACCAGAACGATTGCCAACTCCAGAAACACTGCCTCTACCCGGCTGCTCTGGAAAAACTATACAATATCTGCAAAGACCACCTGCAAGAACAGTGCTGTATGAAAGCCAAGGAAATTGTACTAACCATCCAAGCTGGAAGGATACACTCCAGGTTTTTCCTACTTTGGTAACCTGATGTGAATGAAGATGATCAGAAGAAGAAGGTTTGGAATGATGAGAAAGATATTGCTTCTTACGATCATCTGGGATATTATTTGCTAATGACCTACAGTTACCTTGAGCGGCTTCAACTATTGTCCCTATGTCCACCTGTCCACTAGTTGACAGAACTACACTGAGTGATGTAGTCGTCGTATCAATTGTTGCTGAGCATAACTGAGAAACAGTAGTTGGCATTGACAAGGAAGAGCTCGATGTAGTGGTTGTGACTGTCATTGATGGTGATTGAACAAATAAATCTATATCAGTTGATGCACTAGAGTTACCATCATCAGCAGTCGTTGACACAGGGATATGGGACCCAGACTCGATTCTACATTAATTAGAAGGCTATTATAAATTGAGCATTCAACTCTTAACCCTTATTGTTCATATACTAGCTGTATATTGTATCTCACCTTTAAAAAAAAGTTGTCACCTGGGTGCAATCCCTGGGTGATGGCCTCTTTCTACTTCCAGACATGGCAATATTGATGGCAGATGCAAAATGAACTATATAGCCAGCTATTATCATGCACAGCCACATTCCAGGAGTGTGGAATTTCATTCATATTTAACAGTTTGTAGTTTAACCAAAGTGTCTATATCTAACAAGTGTCTACTTATTCTAACAAAGTGTCTATACTAACAAAGAAACTGGAGGTGGAGCTAGTGTTTAGAACGTTATGAGGGGGTTGCAACCCCAGAAAACCCCCCCCTGGATCCACCCCTGACATGGAGAGAAAAACATTTATCAGGTTGTGTTTCATGGTACTCAGTAAATAGCTACTATCAGTAAGAATGCCATTGTTACCAACACAAGTGAGCTATTCTTTTTTAACTTGTATTGGTATAACAACCATAGAGAGGTAGGCCTTGTCAGATATTGCTACCATAATTTTGATAATAGCTTCTGAGCATCAAGAGTCCCGGTAGAAAAATAAAGTAGCTTTCCAGACCAGATGGTAATAATAAGCACAGCTTCAGCCTACTATATAGTATCAACCTTGATTTCCTAGAAGTTGCAAGTGCATTATTTCCAGCTATTCAGGGGTTGAAAGGTCAAGAGTCTATAGTGTGGGATCTGGGTTTTTCTTAATCAAGATCTAATGTGTTGGTCAGTCAACATAATTGGTATAAAGATTGAAAACAACAATAAGTAGAATGAAAGGAAATATAATATTGTGAAAAAAAGAACAGATAAATAATATATAGAAGGTCTAGCATAATCCACCAAAGCCAACAACATACAGGCATGCATACCAATATAATAAGTGAGACTCAGGGGTGGAACTGCAAGCTATGTTGGATATGGTACAGGTGTATGTGTTAAGGTGGAAGATGAAGTTTAATAGCAAGAAGAGCAAGGTCATGGTAGTAGGGAAGAAGGAAGTCAGAGTGCATTGGAGGATTGGTGAGGAGATATTGGAAGAGATCAAATAATTCAAGTACTTGGGAGTATGGTTTATAGGAAGCTAAAGGGTAATGTTCAGTTAGAGAAGATGGCAAAGAAGGCAGAAGAGTTGGTTGGAAAGGTGACATGGATGAGTAGAGTGAATGGGCAGATGGAAGTAGACAGAGGAAGAATTGTGTGGTAGCTTCTAGTATGACCTAGTATGGAGCATGCAGCTGAAGTGTGGTGGACAGGAGGATGTAATGCTTGCAAGAAGTTGGAGTCCAGCACAGATGAGAGGGGGTAGGTGACTGTTGGGAACAAGTAAATACAGTATCAGGAGTGGCAGTACAGGGAGATATGGGGTGGAGGTCAGGAAGCTAGAGGAGAGGAGGGAAGAGATGAAGGTTTTGTTTGGTAGATTATAGGTGTTGGAACAGAGCAGACTGGTAAAAATAAACTGAGGTTGGAGGAATCAGATGGTGGGAAGAATTTGAGATCTTGTGGAGAAAATACGAGATAAACCACGAGGTTGGGTCAGTACGCAAGTGGAAGGGGAAAGTGAAGGTGAGAAATGAGAAGGTTTGGGAGGAGGAAGTAAACGGCAAGAGTATGCTGAATTTTTATAAACCGGCAAAGAATGGTGCAGGGGTGGAGATGTATGTGAGGTTCATGCATGGTCAGGAAGGTGTGCGGTTGCAATTTTAACTGAGGATTGCATTTAGAGGATAAGAAGAGATGTGGAATAGTTAGGGATGAGAGGTGTACCATGGGTGATAGTGGAGCAGGGGAAGATGTGGAACATTTCTTGTGATGTGCGGGGAATTTGAGAGGGATCGGCCGGTACTGATGGATGAGGTGCGCATAATTGTAGGGGCAGGACAGTGGCTGGATGAATATAGAAGAGTGGGTAAAAGGATAGAAAGGTGGGATTGCTTTTGGGGAAAGATGTGTAGGGAGTAAGTGATGCAGTGATGGAGGAGGTGGGCGAGTGTGTTATGTATTGGGTAGGGAAGTGGTGGCAGAGGAGAAAGGAACTGTTGTATGGTGAGCTGAGGAATGATCTTTGGTCTCATCCACCCTCCTTGAGCAGCAGGACACTCATAACCTAATATTGTGGAATTTTTAAAAATTAATTAAGCACTGTTGATTTTTAATATAGAGTGTTAGTTATCGTTAAATGTGATGGCCTTAACAGGCTCAGCAATATCAAGATTAATCATAAGTCTTCCATCACTTTCCATGACTGTGGCTTACTTCAAACACCAATATAGGTTATTGTGGGGCAAGCCTGAGCACAGCTTGCGAGGGGGCAGGGAAAAGAGTTTGGTCTCTGGAAAAAGTGTACATTGCTAGTGGCAGCCGAGTAACACTATATATACTCACTGTACAAAACAATCAGCCATGTCATAAAGTGGAATCTGACTCTCTACAACAGGCATTCTATTTGACAGGTCTGCATACTCAATCTCTCTCATTATCGGCATTAACAGAGCTAGTTCTCTTGTGTAGTCCAGCTACGAGGCTGGGAGCTAAAAAAATATACAAAGAAAATTCGCGTGACTAGAATTGACGACCTTGTTCCTAACGCTGTTCCTCGCAATATTTATAAATTATAGCCTCTCTGCTTCTGAATTTTGATCTTATCAGCTCTGCAAGTTTTGCCACTTCTTTTGTGTGTACAGGTTATCCAAATGAATAGCTTTCCTATTCTGTGCACTCTCTTAGGAACAGTATCAGGTACGTAGTTATACACTGTAAATTGATTCCAAGAACAAAGTATCAGCTGGTTAGTATTATGTTGCTGTATTTGACATAAGACAACTTGATGGGTGTATCATGGAATGTTATGTTAGTTACTACCCTATTTAGTACAACTATGGAGTTGACTACTAGTAATGGTATGCTAAAGGCATGCCCACGCTAAACATTTGAGTCAACATACTTTGAATGCATCTTATTAGTAGTTCAATGTGCTCATATTACAGTCACCTCTACGATTTCAATTATTAAATATCGTGCAAAAATACAACAACCTTATCACTTCTGGTTCTAAACAACAAAAGCACTTCACTGCAGGGTGGATATTCATTATTGTCAGCCCTGGCTAGCAAAAGTAAAAATGGAGTGCAGAGACAATGACTAGCTAGTACAACAGATGCATAGCTACTCCAAGACACTGAACTGCGAGGGAAAGAGTCTTGCATTGAGAAACTTATCTGTGTTAGTTTCTGTCATTGTGGTATATATTTATTTTGCAGAAATTGCTGAACATGATATGACTAGTTGTCAGTTGAAGTATGGACATATAATTACTTATTTTATCAGCTGACCTGGAGTACACACAAGTAGCTGCTCTCAAGAAAGTAGCAATGGTACAGCAGATACTTCAAGATCCTTCAAGTCGAGTCAGCATTGGCAAGTCCCAGAAAAGTTTTGAAAAGTAGTGGCCTTGGCTTCAGAGTGAGTGGGAGGGTAGTGGTATTTGGTGACCTTGAGCTAGCACACTTATTACTAGCACACTTATTATTTGTTTCATATGCTATTTCCCACTGATTGCTTTACCTGCTGTTTGCCAACCAGCACAGATTGAAGCAAACGTAGTTGCCGCTGGGCTGCTTCACAACTCATTCAGCTGCAGTGGGTTGATCATCTGTATCCTCTTCAGCTGTAGCGAGTTGGTAGTTATCCAGGTCATAGTCTAAAGTTATCAGGGAGTGTACTATTACTATACCTATATTTGTTTGACCCACTTTTAAAAATGGAAGATAAAGTTCAGGTCATACTCATCTAAAAGTCACATTGGCAAGTTTGGCTGTTACTATATCCAAATAGGCTGCCCTGAACCTTTCACTAAAGTAGTGAACCACAGACATAGAATGTGTGAAATCACTTCGTGGATCTATGCATGTATCATATGTACCTGTCTCTGTGTCCTGTCACACATAACTTGCTTACAAGAGGTCCACTCATAAGAACTCGTGCACCAGAAGACTCCAACTCTTCCAATGCACATCCATGACTCAGTGATTACTTGATTGCCATAAGGTATTTATCGATGATGCAGTCAAGCTAGTTCATGTGCCATTTATAATCAGAGTTGGGTAAGGGATATCCTTACCGGATTTGTGCTATCTGTAGCTGAATGTCAACTGAGTGGTCAGTTGATTTGCTGATAATCTTCAAACAAAAACAAGCCCACTATGCAAGCATATATGTGTGTCTACATTACTAATGAACACGGTATAGAATAGAATCTGCTGTTTGGTTAGTTCTGGAGTTCTCCTCTGCAATTCTCCTAGTCCTTGATGGATCTGGAGTATTCAAGTCTTGCATAGTCCTTGAAGTATCTGGAGTTCTCCTCTGCAACTCCTGCACCTCTCCCTGGCCTAACTCTAACAACAAAGCAACAAGGTCATGGTATGTAGTGCCACTTCTGTACTGCACTACAATAATAATAAGTTAGATGAGGTGTTTAATAGGAGTGGTTCATTGGTTTGCTGAGGTTTTCTTGCCTCAGAGTGCAACTCTAAAACAGCAACAACAAATCAAGTGTAAACAAGAATTATAATTTTAAACAACAACAACAACAACAACAACTGCTAGTATGTTGGATTGATTGGTCAAGAAAAAGCAAGCAAACAAGAGTATGTCTAATGATCCTTTACCTTTAATCATATACACCAATACTGGTATGATACTTCCATATCCCCTATAACTGGGTTACTGGGATACTAATGATTGTGTATGTGGTTGTGAAATGATTAGCTCAATTACCTGCTGTGCCTATATATTAAAGGAATCATGTGAAGAGATGTGCGTGTGTGCCTCTTTAATATAACAATCATGTGACCGTTTTTTTGTTATACTTTCACAATGCAATAAGAATCAATAAGAATCATGTTAGCATTACTTATTGTGCTTGTGACATGCTATTCTCTGTACATGCACTATAATAATATGTTACTGGCTAAGCTGGTTGCTTAGGAGATGCTCTTATTGTAAAGATCATCAACAAACCTCCCAACGCCTAACAAAGAGCATGCATCTACCATGTGTATCCAGGTTTTATGTGGGTGTGGTGTGTATTTTTACCTCAAGGATTGTACGATATCAACAGCTGAGGCTTGTGGGGATGGCAGATGATGGAAGTACCATGTGCAATGTGGAGTGTGTGGGCATGATTATGGCCTAGTTTTGTTGATTATTAATGTCATCAGATTGGATGGTAATTTGGTAAGACTAGTATATTCCACATAGTTTTAAAGGAGTATCAGCTCAATATTGACCATTTTAGAACTTGTCTGTGACGATCATTTCCATTTTAGCAAATGTGTCCAGAGCCAGTGTGTTGATGAATAGAGTGGCCAAGTCAGAATGAAACTTCACCTCAGCCTAAGGAAGCCTCTCCATTGTGGGCTGCTCTGCTTCTCCCATGAATTTATTATAACACTGGCTCTTTTTTCCTTCCAAATCTCAGTTATCTTTGTTTTGCTGTCTCAGAAGCAGGCTTTGACGTTTCTCTCTCTTTTTTTTTCTGAAGTCTATTTTCTTTGTCCATTCTAAGTTGCTTAATCTGCAGCTGTGCACGTAGCTATGGTTTTAGTATGCACAGGCGTGCAAGAATCTGCATGACAACTAATCACACCTCCATAGCTAGACAACTCTACGAGTGCAGTTGCTAATATACCTGCTATATTCTTGAGTCAAGAGCTATATTGAAAACAACAACAAAGTAAGTTGTGTAGCACAAGCTAACCTAAGCTGTGGCCACTTAAAAAGTTAGTAGTGCTTTCTTTCATCATGCCTAGCACAATGCAGTAGTTGTAGCTACTGATGAGGTATGCAGCTATAGCTTTCTCACAAGCTATCTCAAGCACTCTGGACATTGTATATAGTGTGTCTCGCTTTAGTGTCTGTTTCAAGCTTCTAGATCTCAAAGGTAATTTCTAAGGTTTAGTTAATGACATACTTTTGTGACGCTCCTTCCCTTGTAGAAACATGGAGAGATGGAGTGTAGAGACTTTACCGGAGCTTAAGGAAGTGTCTCGGTGAAGTGCTAGCTAGCAATGAAGCCAGTAAAAATAAACTATAGTGATTAATAATTTTCAATGTGTAGCTAGCTAGATTTTCTTGCTGTGTAGAGCTAAGGCCTCCCACTCCTCTCAAGCATTATAATTAGGATTATTAAAGATGCAAAGATTGGTAATTCAATTTTACACACACGCACACATGCACGCACACACAACACACACACACACACACTTCTCTTTGGCAGTGCCAGTGCAGGATGCAGTCAACATTATTTCCATAATAATAAAGCCCAACTGAGCATTCATGGCAAACGACTGGGTTAGCACAGTACGCACAGAGGCCTGCTTGTTATTTTGGGGAGGATACCCTGTGAAATGAAAATGCTATTCCTGTAAAGATCTCGGATAACAATTTCCAGATTTCAGTACCAAGCATATTCATACCTATGCCTTCCAGAGTAAACCCACTGAGTGTAGCTTCTTTATAAGCATAAGCAGCTCAATTCACTAGCCAGGAGCAGCCAGAGCTAAGTTGTTTTCTTGTATCATACCCAATTTAATAAGCCCAAAAGACAAGTGTCCTGTACCTATTTTACAGATGGTGAATATATCCTAGATAGATAGAAACATATGCCATGTGGGCAATACCATTCAACTCCCTCCCCCTGTCAGGGCTTCTTTGCTTGTCAATTGATAATGATGTCTTGTGACCCTGTCTAATACAACCACCTATGGTGCATGTGTCTATGTGTATAATTATATGAATACATAGGCACATGTGTCTACTTGCATAATACAACTACTTATGGTGTGTGTCTAGATGATACATAGGCATGTGTGCCTACTTGAGTAATGCTACCCACTTATAGTACATGTGAGTGTCTATGTGAATACATAGGCACGTGTGTGTACTTGAGTAATACAACTACTTATGGTGTGTGTCTATGTGAATACATAGGCATGTGTGCCTACTTGAATAATGCAACCACTTGTGGTACATGTGTCTATGTGAATACATAGGCACGTGTGCCTACTCAAGCACTTATGGTGCATGTGTATATAGGCACGTGTGTCTATTTGAGGGTAAATAATAACATGGTTAGTTCTGGTGTAAAGTTTTATTTAATGCACGCTTGCATAATGCTCTGAATTGGTTTGAGTCAATTCAGACCACCTCTGCAGGTGCATTGATCTGATTCACATTGGGGGATGTACTTCCTAATTCAAATTCAGTGTACACACACCAATGCACAGCATTCAGTGGGTAATGACATTATTTTACTAATAATAGAATATGATGATGATGCCAGTGGTGATGTCATGGCAATGCTGTACTTCTGCTAATACCTACTGCAAAGACTTCTTTTGCTTGTTTGTTTCTGTTTGAACACATGATAACATTCTCTATGTAATTATTGCAGGAGTCAATGTGTTTACATTTCCTGATGAGGTTTGTTCTGGGGACACAGTCACTTCCAATTGCAGCGTAGCAGGCAATTCTTTGGTGTGGGAATACGGTATACTGCGCGTGGTAGGCTTGAGTATGCTGGATACTGTAGGTGCTACTACCACACATGTGGTGGATGGAACTGAATTTTCAGTGACTCTGACATTCCAAAGTGACACTCGAACCGCATCCAACATTAGCTTCACTGCCACTCCAGCTGCAGATGGGCAGGTCTTGCGTTGTGCTGGACCAATAGCTTTAGAACGAACCATACGAGTTGTATCAGACGGTGAGCCACTCTAAAATATGCAATTATGTTCTGTGTGCTCATTAGTTTATTATTAACCATGGGGGAGGAGGAGGGTAGACACCCAGTAGCTGGGCTTCCCACGAAGCAGAGCTTAGACACCCACTAAATGGCCCCCCATGAAGCAGGGTTTAGACACCCATAGCTGGGCTCCCCATGAAGCAGCTCCTAGTAGCTGGGCTCCCCATGAAACAATGCCTAGACACCCAGTAGCTGGGCTCCAGCTTCCAGTAGCTGGGCTTCCCATGAAGCAGAGCTTAGACTCCCAGTAGCTGGGTTCCCCATGAAGCAATGCGGTAACAGGGCTCGCCATGGAGCACAGCTTAGACACCCAATAGTTGGGCTCCCAAGAAGCACAGCTTAGACAATCCCAAGAAGCAGAGCTTAGACACCCATTAGCTGGCTCCCTATGAAGCACAGCTTAGACACCCAGTAGCTGTGCTCCCCATGAAGCAGAGCTTAGAACCCAATATCTGGGCTCCCCATGAAGCAGAGCTTAGACAGCCAATAGTTGGGCTCCCAAGAAGCAGAGCTTAGACACCCATTAGCTGGCTCCCTATGAAGCACAGCTTAGACACCCAGTAGCTGTGCTCCCCATGAAGCAGAGCTTAGAACCCAATATCTGGGCTCCCCATGAAGCAGAGCTTAGACGGCCATTAGCTGGCTCCCTATGAAGCAGAGCTTAGACACCCAGTAACAGGGCTCCCCATGACGCATAGCTTAGATACCCAGTATCTGGTTCACTATGAAGCAGAACTTAGACACCCAGCAGCTGGGCTCCCCATGACGCAGAGCTTAGACACCCACTAAAGCGCTCCCCTGAAGCAGAGTTTAGATACCCAGTAGCTCAGCTCCCCATGAAGCAACCTAGACACCCAGTAGTTGTGCTCCCCATGAAGCAGGGCTTAGACACCTAGTAGTTGTGCTCCCCATGAAGCAGGGCTTAGACACCCAGTAGTTGTGCTCCCCATGAAGCAATGCCTAGACACCCAGTAGTTGTGCTCCCCATGAAGCAGGGCTTAGACACCCAGTAGTTGTGCTCCCCATGAAGCAGGGCTTAGACACCCAGTAGTTGTGCTCCCCATGAAGCAATGCCTAGACACCCAGTAGTTGTGCTCCCCATGAAGCAATGCCTAGACACCCAGTAGTTGTGCTCCCCATGAAGCAATGCTTAGACACCCAGCAGCTGGGCTCCCCATGACGCAGAGCTTAGACACCCACTAAAGCGCTCCCCTGAAGCAGAGTTTAGATACCCAGTAACTCAGCTCCCCATGAAGCAATGCCTAGACACCCAGTAGTTGTGCTCCCCATGAAGCAGGGCTTAGACACCCAGTAGTTGTGCTCCCCATGAAGCAATGCCTAGACACCCAGTAGTTGTGCTCCCCATGAAGCAGGGCTTAGACACCCAGTAGTTGTGCTCCCCATGAAGCAATGCCTAGACACCCAGTAGTTGTGCTCCCCATGAAGCAATGCCTAGACACCCAGTAGTTGTGCTCCCCATGAAGCAGGGCTTAGACACCCAGTAGTTGTGCTCCCCATGAAGCAATGCCTAGACACCCAGTAGTTGTGCTCCCCATGAAGCAGGGCTTAGACACCCAGTAGCTGGGCTCCCCATGAAGCAGGGCTTAGACACCCAGTAGTTGTGCTCCCCATGAAGCAATGCCTAGACACCCAGTAGTTGTGCTCCCCATGAAGCAGGGCTTAGACACCCAGTAGTTGTGCTCCCCATGAAGCAATGCCTAGACACCCAGTAGTTGTGCTCCCCATGAAGCAATGCCTAGACACCCAGTAGTTGTGCTCCCCATGAAGCAGGGCTTAGACACCCAGTAGCTGGGCTCCCCATGAAGCAGGGCTTAGACACCCAGTAGTTGTGCTCCCCATGAAGCAATGCCTAGACACCCAGTAGTTGTGCTCCCCATGAAGCAGGGCTTAGACACCCAGTAGTTGTGCTCCCCATGAAGCAATGCCTAGACACCCAGTAGTTGTGCTCCCCATGAAGCAATGCCTAGACACCCAGTAGTTGTGCTCCCCATGAAGCAGGGCTTAGACACCCAGTAGTTGTGCTCCCCATGAAGCAATGCCTAGACACCCAGTAGTTGTGCTCCCCATGAGGTTGACTTAAACCATAAAAAGGGGAGGAAAGGAAAGGGAATTAAGATTGTGATTACAACTTTGGAGCTGCATAGATGTTGCACACTTAACTGGATGAGTTTTGCATTAGCTCAAAATATAGATCTCTCCGTGGGCTCCATTTTGCTTTTGTGCATGTGCATAATCATGCCAAGGTAGCTAAAGTGAGGGTAGCTCATATCTGAGTACCTGAATTAGCTGCAAGTGTGTCTTCTCATTGGAAGGTGCTAGGCAGCAGTAATTTCTAGTGTGGCCAGAGGAAGTCCTACTTTGCAATGAGCCACTTCCTGTTAATAAGGGCTGCTCCTACACTATGAAACACAAATTGTGAGTGCACATGTATAGATTCTTGTAACCACATTGTATTGCTGATTAGCACTTTCTAGCAGGAAACCTCACTTGTAGGCACTCGGATTTTGAGGATCTCGGGTAACATTGACATGTTACACCTATGCAACATCTTTCCTCCCCCCCCCCCCAACCCCCTTCTGCAGCCACTCCTCCAGTCATGGCTGATGTGCAGCTTGCTGGCGTTATCAATGAAGCCAACACCATCAGACTGACTTACCAGTTCACCATCACTAATGGGAGAGGAACTCCCACTCTGGAGGTCTCACCTTCTGCTGTGTCTCTAGGTTCTCTGCAGAGCACTACTTCTTCTACCTTCAGTGCTGCCATTACTCTCCTTTACAACACTAACTACATGTTCATCATCACAGCCAGCAACTGTGCAGGGCCGGTCAGGAGGGACATCAGCTTCTTGAAAGGTACATTGCACTTGTCTAAACATACAGCTGCATTTTAAATAGCATGTTCTCTTTTTCTAATATACAGAATAGGTCAAAATAAACTTCACGTTTACGTAACATTGGATGCCCGTGTAGAATATACTGAATGCATGAACCCTCATGAAATTCATTTTTAATGGCGTACGTTGAAATTCTAACGGATTTTTAAAAAAACATGAAGTTATTTTTCGTGGTTTGGGGGGTGGAGCATCATTGCTGTATCCTGTTCATAGCCGCAGCATTAAACTTTGTAGATTCCAAGAGCTGGTCCAACATCCAGGTAAGTGGCTAGGGAGCTGTGGTGATGTAGAGAGCTACTGTACTGAGTATCAGTCATAATGTAGTGATGTCTCTGAATACTGCTATTTAAACCAGTGTTTAAATATGGTTAACATGAGAAGGGCTACCTCCCCTGGGCGGTGCCAGATAGAGCCGGTGCGGCCTGTGAATCAGACGTGTAGTCCCAGTCAGGTTGAGAGCAGAACAGCTCAGTCAGACTTGACAGCCACTACTAGCATTAGATCTACAAGTGTGTTTCCAGTGTTACCAGCCAGTGCTAGGATTAGATCTATCTGGGTGTTTCTAGTGTCACCAGCAAGTGCTAGCATTAGTCTACCTGGGTGTTTCTAGTGCTGCTAGCCAGTGCTAACATTAGATTACCCAATGTCACCATCCAGTGCTGGCATTAGATCTACCTGGGCGTTTTCAATGTCGCCATCCAGTGTTAGCATTAGTCTACCTGGGTGTTTCCAGTGTCACCATCCAGTGCTGGCATTAGATCTACCTGGGTGTTTTCAATGTCGCCATCCAGTGTTAGCATTAGTCTACCTGGGTGTTTCCAGTGTCACCATCCAGTGCTGGCATTAGATCTACCTGGGTGTTTCCAGTGTCACCATCCAGTGCTGGCATTAGATCTACCTGGGTGTTTCCAGTTTCACCATCCAGTGCTGGCATTACATCTACCTGGGTGTTTCCAGTGTTACCATCCAGTGCTGGCATTACATCTACCTCGGTGTTTCCAGTGTTGTCAGCCAGTGCTGGCATTTACACTTTTTTACTAAGTCGATGCTGAAAGTAGGGGGGGCACCTACTTGTAGAGGCACAGACAGTTGCCAGAGCTTATCCACTCACTGTTCAGCACATGCCATAGCCACTCCAATGAAGCCCCTCAGCCTCTGACTTTTGACTCCATCTCAGCAGTGACGATGGAGTAGTTGATGGAGGCCATAGGCAAACGTATGTGGAGGAGATGCACCAGATGTAGCCACCATGACATCATGGCCCCAGACCAATGATGCACCAGGCACTTGGAAGGTGGTTAGTTGAGTGCATGGTTCTAGGGTAGAGCCATGCAACATGCACTTGGAAGGTGGTTAGTTGAGTGCATGGTTCTAGGGTAGAGCCATGCACCAGGCACTTGGAAGGTGGTTAGTTGAGTGCATGGTTCTAGGGTAGAGCCATGCACCAGGCACTTGGAAGGTGGTTAGTTGAGTGCATGGTTCTAGGGTCGAGTCATGCACCAGGCACTTGGAAGGTGGTTAGTTGAGTGCATGGTTCTAGGGTAGAGTCGTGCACCAGGCACTTGGAAGGTGGTTAGTTGAGTGCATGGTTCTAGGGTAGATCCAACCCTGGCAAGCATATGGTGAGTGTTAGTTCCACCAATGATTCAACCATGGCATTCCTGGGCATTGATCCTAAGTATGAGGCACTGAGTTATCAGGCAGGGGACTGTGCTGGGCCCAGTCATCCTGCAAGGGTAGCAGGAGGAAAGGTTCACCATGTTGGTTTCCAGTCAGGGTACCTAGATTGTAATTAATGGCTCATGATTACATAATCAAGAATGATAGACATCATATAAATTGTGGACAGGTATATATATATATAATGATATTTTCAATGAATTCTCAGTTGATATTACAATATCCTTCTCAATAATCAACTTGAAATTGTATTCTCTCGACGTTTTTACTGAGAGTTTATTTAAGGGAAACCTACGGTAGCAATATCCAGAAATTAGTGAGATGCTACGAGAAGATTTTATACCGGTTGGCTCGGTAGGAAGAATTACCACGTGTTCAGCATGAGATGCTGTGATGAGGTAATTCTACCAGCAAGTTTAAGGATGAAACCTCGCATAAGACCAGGGAAGGGTGCAGGATAGTGGAGAGAGCCAGCAAAGTGTTCCCATCAGAGAGAATTTGCCAGTCCTACAGAAGAAGCAGTGCCTTAACAGCTGAGTGTGAGGATCTGGAAGCCAAACTGGAACCAGCACTCGGAAGTGACTATCAGAGGATTCAGACCCTTTACAGGGTAGCAGCAGAGAAGACCCACAGCAAATCCAAGCAGAAACATCAAAAGAAGCTGGAAACACTTTTGGAGAGAAGAAGATCGAGAGAAGTGAAGATTCACCCCCAAGACTTGAATAGATGGGTGGTAAATCTGACAGAGAAGAACCATTCTCCAACTCAGGAAGAAGTGCTTGCTTTGTATCTTTACTCTGTCCATGCTCCAAAGAGTCTACCTCTGATGGATACCATAGCTGCAGTGGAAGAGTTAGCCAGTAATCTGGAGGATAACAAGGCCCATGAGCTTCGAGGGAATATGTGGAATTTTGAGAATAGCAAGGAAACCAAAGGACAACCTGACGAAAGAAAAGAGAAAGGCCCTTGGAGAACTGAGGAAGATGGAAGAGCTCGTGATCTTACCAACCAGCAGACAAGGGGAAGACAACAGTTCTGATGACAAAGGACAGTTATATTTCAAAGCTGACAGGAATGCTGGAAGCCAATACATATGGAATACTGAAGAAGGATCCTACCAAGGTACAGGAAAGCAAGGTGAAATGTGTGTTAAAGAATGTGGAGAAGACAGGAGAAATAACAGCTGCATTATAGGCCCTGGAAGTAGACCACCACTAATTTATGGGCTCCCTAAGATAGATAAACCTGAGGTTCCCCTTACGCTAATTGTATCTTGTATATGTGCACCTTCCTATAATCTTTCCAAGTTCATAGCATATTTGATATCACCTCTAGCTGGAAATAGAACTACATGTATTCAAGGTGAATGTTTGGCACAGGATGAGTGTCTTGACAGTTTTGATGTGTCTTCTCTTTTTACCAAATGTTCCCATAGTGGAAGTAATTTTTAAATGTTGACGTACGATGAGAGCTTGTGTGAGAGGACTACACTAGGTGCTGACAGGATTTCTGAACTGTTGGAGTTGTGCCTAAAATCCACCTACTTTCCTTAACAAGAAAAATACTACGAGCAGAAAGAGGGTGCAGCAATGGGCTCTCCAGTATGTGCAGTGGTAGCCAACCTTTGTATGGAATTCTTTGAGGAATTGGCACTCACAACTGCCCCACTGAAGCTTAGGTTTTGGAAGAGATATGTGCACTGTGAAAAAGGGAAGTGAGCAGGAGTTGTTGGCCATCTCAACAACATCAGGCCATCCATAAAGTTTACCATGGAGCTTGAAGTGGATGGATCGCTGCCCTTTCTGGATTGCCACCTACACAGGAAGGAATATGGAAGACTAACTGCAACAGTCTACAGAAAACCCACGCACACCAACCAGTCCCTTGATTATGGATCACATCATCATATCCATGTTAGAAGAGGAGTGGTGAAGAGCTTGTATAATAGAGCCAGGAGAGTAGTGACTGAGAAGGAGGACCTTTCAAAGGAAGAACATTATTTGAATAAGATCTTTATAGAGAATGGTTATCGGCAAGCCTTCATCAACCTTGCATATGGAGGTCATCTAAATGCAGAAAGGAAGATAAGTACACTGATACAGGCAATGAGGGGTCAGGATCTGCAGGAAGTTGAACATCAAAGTCGTTTTCAGATTGAGAAGAACTCTGAGGATATAACTGAGCAGAATGAAGAATGTTTTACCAGCTAATATGCACTCACATGTGTTGTGTACTGCATCCCTCTGTGGGAAATTCTACATCGGGGAGACCATCACTCAGAAGACTGGAGACCAGAGTGAAAGAATATCAAGATGCCTGTAGAAAGTGTAATAAAGAGAAGTCTGCAATTGCTGAACATTCATGGGATAATGGACGTCCTATTTTGTGAGAGAAAGCATTTTGTGAGAGAAAGCCACCATCTTGGACCAGGCCAGAAGACAGAAGGAACTGCTGGTGAATGCGCCTCAGCCTAGCACCAAAGTGTGAGTGGTTCAAATCAAGACTGTGGAATGGACTTGCCTGGCTGCTGGGGAGCTACTTGTTAGGTCTAGACTAACAAATACTGTGTCTATATTATGGGTGTTGCTAATTTTGATACTTAGGTGTCTTTGAAACACCACTGGAGCCTGAACAAGGTGATGAAGAAGAGGTTCCTCGTGAAAGTGATGGAGAGTATGATCGCTACCCTCGTAGTGATGCACCTCCTACTACAAATGAATTTGAGAGTGAGGAAATACAGCCTGCACTAATTTCATCCGAGTCCCTAGAGCCTCGAGAGAGCTGGCAGCCAGGAAGCTAGCATCCATCGTGCTAAGTGTGGTGGCGAGGAATGACTATTCCACGTGGTGTCGCCTCCTCCATTTTGCGTCTCGCTGTTTTAGACTGCTGCCGAGAGGAGGGAAGAGGTGGAATTTAGCGTCAGCTGTAAACAACCTTGTAAGGGAAGAAGCTGATGCTGATGCTACATCAGGGAAGCCTAGCCATTGCTCCAGGAGACAGAAGTCTCGTGATCCCCTAGAGCACTTGTCTTCAAAGGTGACATCCAAGCTGGAAGAGGGCGATGTCAAGGGCGCTGTCAGGCTTGCATGTGCTGAGGATGTTTTAGCTGATCACTCACCTGACACTCTGGAAGCCTTGAAGCAGAAGCACCCTGCGGCTCACCCGGATTCTTCCATAATGATATGCCCAGACCCTTCCTCATTCTCTTTTTCAGTCACCGAGGCCATCATCACTCAAGCCATACGTTCCTTCCCAAATGGATCTGCAGGTGGCCATGATAGCCTCAGACCACAACATCTGAAAGACCTCACGGGTCCGTCCGGTGGTGAAGGTGGCCATTCACTACTGAGGGCACTCACTTCTTTGGTATCTCTAATCCTAAGAGGTGACACACCTGCATCCATCTGTCCTCATTTCTTTGGTGCCTCACTGGTAGCTCTGCGTAAGAAGGATGGTGGGGTTCGCCCTATCGCTGTGGGCTGTACCCTGCGCAGACTTGCTGCTAAGTGTGCTTGCATTCATGCAATGCAAAAAGTTCCTGATTTCCTGGCCCCTCGCCAGTTAGGTTTTGGAGTAGACTAATGTTGATGACTGTTTTATGGCTGTAGACTTGTGCATTCGATCACTTGAGAGAATTCGTACTGATCATCATTTAAAATCTTTCTGTAGTAGTGAAAGCCTCGAAAGTGTGTTGTGATCCTCCTTCTACCTCGCCAAAGGCAGTTTCCAAGGAGATTAGATCATGGAGCACCACAGCATACCTTCACATATATTGAGGATTATTATAGAAAGGAGTATTTTGAGGCAATTGACCATGTGAAGGGTGAACTACAGAGACAATTTCAGCAAGAAAACTTCATTTTCGTGAAGACTATTGAATCATTGTTGGTGGACAGTGCAAATGGCAAAAGTGTTTCACTTTCTGCAGTGCAAATGACAAAAGTGTTTCATTTTCTGCAGTGCAAATGTCAAAAGTGTTTCACTTTCTGCAAGACTGAAAGAGTTGTATGGCAGTGATATCAACATGGATAAGTTAGAAATTCATTTTAAAATGATTCCAGATATAATCAAGGCTACACCATGGTATCACAATCCAGAAAGTGACCAGAGTTCAAACTATTTGTGACATTCTAAACCGCCAATCTGGTCTCAAGAAAATCATCACAGAAGTCCACAAACTCATTAAAATCTATCTTACCATTCCAGTCACCACTTCATCTGCTGAACGCAGCTTTTCTGCTCTAAAAATAAAAGACTACCTTCGGAACTCCATGACACAAGAGAGGCTAAATCATTGTATGCTACTGCATATGCATCGCGAAAGAACAGATAAACTAGACCTTGTTGATGTGGCCAGAGAATTTATTTCTAGATGCGAGAGAAGGAAGAACTTTTTTGGAAACTATAAATAATTTTTACTATTAGCTATAAAACATGCATTTGTTCTTTGCTCATTGTTCACTGGTCTTATATATATATGGGTCTCAAAAATAGTCTGTGTTAGTGATTGGTTGCATGTGATTGGTTGCATGTATTCCCCCAACAGCAACATTCATCGGTTCGGTGGGCCCCCCCAATCCATTATATGTTCCTACTCCACTGGCCCTCAGGTGCTGTGATGTCGAGGGCCCTCAGGTGCTGTGATGTTGAGGGCCCTCAGGTGCTGTGATGTCGAGGGCCCTCAGGTGCTGTGTCGAGGGCCCTCAGGTGCTGTGATGTCGAGGGCCCTCACGTGCTGTGATGTTGAGGGCCCTCAGGTGTGTGATGTCGAGGGCCCTCAGGTGCTGTGATGTCGAGGGCCCTCACGTGCTGTGATGTTGAGGGCCCTCAGGTGCTGTGATGTCGAGGGCCCTCACGTGCTGTGATGTTGAGGGCCCTCAGGTGCTGTGATGTTGAGGGCCCTCAGGTGCTGTGATGTCGAGGGCCCTCAGGTGGTGTGATGTCGAGGGCCCTCAGGTACTGTGATGTTGAGGGCCCTCAGATGCTGTGATGTTTGAAAGCCCTCAGATGCTGTGATGTCGAGGACTACTCCCCCAATTCTCAGAGGACTGCAGTCAAGGATAAAGAAGGGGGAAAAAACAACTTCTCCCGTTTTCCACATTGTCTTCAGCGTAATTTTTGTTTCATATTTTAGAGCAAGTGGGCGTTGAGTTATGGTTCTAAATAACGTAGACATAAAGTTTATTTTAACTTGTACTGTATTATCACATAACATTAAAATGCCATTTTTAATCCGCATTTTTCTCAAATGCCTGCAATGCTGTCTACACCTGTACGTCAGAATACTGGACAAGTTATGATGTTTTGGGGGGCACTAATACATCATGGATGGCAGCCCCCCCCAAACATCAGCTCACATCTCAACACTCACATGGGCAATTTCCTAGCTGCTTAAATGTGGTTGTACATGTATATAGCCACTATTGGCTCCAATAAGATTCCCAGCACATTTGAACAGTGCTGGCTTGAAGCTGAAGTTGCTGCATGAAGTGAGTGGAGAGAAGAAGTGGGTTGATGTGCATGACAGGCACACAGTGGCAACAGTAAACACCATCTTTAGTCTATTGCTCGAGGTTGAAGAGGCTTAGCAAGTGTAGACATGGTGTCCCCTCCCTAGGTACACGCTCCAGAGTGCATCTCTCATGGACAAACTTACACATACGTACTTGACCAATATCAAGACAGAGTGCACAAATTGATTTTATATGGTGCATGCTGCATCATATAAAACATTCTAGAAATTTGCAGTTGCAATTGATTCTAACTATTTGCCAGTGTGAATTATATTCTGGTGGATATGGCATGATAAAATATGTATCAATGAGGTATCAACATAATAGAGCTATGCAAACTTTACACACTATTCTCATGTTCTAGTGCTGTGCATGCACATAGCAATGAAGCCTCTCCTATGCTACACTCCATTCTATTATAGTGAACTGCTTCACTCCAAATGTTGCTGCTGATGTGAGAATGTGGCCCTTCACTAGCACTCTTGAAGGAGCTACTTTTACATACAGCTGTTCAGATGGGTACTTACCCCAAACTAACCACACATCTCAGTGCACGCAAGTTGGCAGTGATGGAGTATGGATGCCTGACCCAGCACTGAGTTGTTCAAGTAGGTTGAATCTTGACTATATATTGTTAGTTATCATTACAATATTTATTAGTTGTGTGCAGTGCCCCGCCCTCTCCTCTGAATGGGTCAGTGCAAGCTTGTGACTGCCATACATATGTGGAAGGAGATGTGGTGAACTTTCAGTGTCTGTCTGGCTTGAGTCCTGCAGATGTAATGTCTGCTACATGCACTATGGAAGGAAGATGGAGGCCTGACCCACAACTGCTGAGCTGCTCCAATGCAACTGAAGACACTACAACTACTACTGCAACCAAATCCACTCAAAGTATGCAATTGCCTTACCTGTTAGGTATGTGGGGAAAGTTCATTAAAGAAGTGTGTGTGTCCATACAATATGCAAGTGGATGGCTTCTGCTGATGCCACTCAAGTAAGAACATGATCTATCACTGTGCTAGTAGAACATCTTTAAAGGTTCTCATCCCCACATTATTGTAAATACCTGAATATAAGGTGTAAACAAGTGATAGTGTCTACCATGATGGTACAAACTGCTGCAAGTTACTTTAGAGCATAGTAGATATACTGACACATTGCTGTTATGGTGCGCCGCATATGAAGTAGCTGTTGGAGCTCTCTAGCTGATACTCCTCCTGTAGTCACTCGGTGACTAAGCATGCAACACAATTACCTAACACAGCAGAAGTTTTATGTCTTCATGTGGCAACAACTATTTTTTAGCAAATTCCAAATAGTTGAAGGTATAAACTTTTCAAGGGTTAGTAAGTCGAACATATCCTGTCAGTAGCACTGTAAGAATACATAGGATGGTTGATTGGTTGTGGGTGTGGCTATAATCTAGCATGGTCAATGCACTTACTTGTTGGTAGTTGAGTAGATATACAAGCTTGCCGATCCTTAAAAAAAAACTCCACTTGGCTTTATGCTTATGCGGTATTGTAACCTTTTCATTTCTATTTCTAATTTCATTCACTTTGCATGTATATTATTTTCTTATGCATGGTATGTACTATACAGTGTTATTAGGGAGGCGGGGAGGGAGGGACACATTCGCCTCCCCGTGTTTTTTTTGCTAGAATAAAAGCATTATATGAACAATAAAGTGGTGAGTTTAGATTACTAGTTTTATACAACACTCAGTCATGGCTTTCTGGCTAGAGCTAGGGCTAGTAGATGCCTCTTGGTAAGCTTAATAAAGGCAATGATTTGAAACAGATAAATATTCTCCTAATGCAAATAAGCAGGATATTGGTGCTTACACCTCAGCCACCAGCAAGCCCCACAATATCTACCTAGAACCCCTCTAAGATCTCACCCAACATGCCACCCAAGTTCACCTACTACCCTTCATCCCCACCTACTATCCCTCCAATACTATACTTCCAACATGCCCCCAGTTATTTCAGCCATCCAGCTCACATTCACCATCAACCTGTTAAGCTAGAGATTATAATTCAGAGATGGTAAGAAATACAATGAGTATGCATCCAAGATTGAGCCAACTGAATAACTTTATTGGACATGAAATATTTGTCTTTATTCTCTCTCAGTATATGTGAGAATGGAGGTGTAGGAGCTAATCCGTTTGTCAGTTTTGGAGAAAAGATTGGTTCAGGGAACCGCTTCTTTAGTGCCAAGATCGTCAGGTCATCGAGCTCCAGTATATACCATGGAATCCTCCAGGTCCACCTTTAACCCCTCCAACTCCATTTTCCTCTCCTCTAGCTGGTCCTCAGTTTGCTGGCACTTCATTTTCCTTGCCCTCCACTTACTTCAATGCACTCAGTTGAGAGAGGTTATGGTAGTATTCCTTGCATACTGTTTGAAAAGCTAGAGCATTAGTTGAAAATGGCATGAAATATTTTTGGTGAGAATGTCCTAAGAGATGTACTACACCCATGGGGAACAGGGATTTCCCCAGCACTCCCATTAAATGAACTGATGCAATTGAAACGGATCATGCTAAAATGATTTCCAGCATTCTGGAGCAACTGCACTTAATTCAAACCGAAATGTGTAGAGGCAGTCAGTGCAACAGTTGTGAGTTTATATCTCTAGGTTGAATGTACATGTGTAATATGCATGCACATGTATAATATACATGCACATGAACAATTGTTAAACCTGCATGAGTTCAACACTTCAGTTATTTCTTTCACGAGAACCATCCATTGTGAAGCATCTCAAATAATGACCGCTGTTAGAGTGCACCTGCCTATACTCCTTCTTCTAGCCACACACCACCTCTAAGCAAGACCACTGAAGAGTCCTTAAATAACTTGCACAAATCAAATTGTACATTATTCAATACAGCAGTAGAGTGTACAGGGCCACTACACCTGAGAGATTAGTACCTAGTTGTATGCGCTACTAGTGGGCAGTTAGCCATTGGTTCTTAAAAATGTACTACTGTAGCTTGCTTTCATCTCCCTCTGTATGTATTCCTTCAGTTTGTGCCATAGAGTTTCTATTGGGTTGGCATCAGGTAATTTCAGCAGTCCTCCACCAGTTCACACAGTTATGATCCATGAAGATCTTGGCCAAGCGAGATGTGCACTTAGAATCATTGTCCTGCGTTAACCAGTGGTTCTGGTCGAGGAAAATGTCCTGCAAAAAATGGTGGCAAGGTCTTATCCAAAATTTCTACATACAATAGGGCCCGCATGATGCCGTCAAAGATGCAAACAATCTTGCTTGCACCTCACAGGCTTATCCCATCTCAGACATGAACCTTCACTGAGGGATTTTGGCCTGTGATTGCATCAACAATCACTTGGTCTTCATCCTTATTAGTGTACCTTGGTTGTTCTTGGAGAGGCGGAGGTTACCTCTTTTTCAGCAGCAAAAGCACCTGCGAGTTTCAAATTGTGCACTCATCAGTTCACACAATATCTTCAAACCTGCCAAACCTTTCTGTATGAAGCTGTTGAGCCAATTCTAATCTCTTGACCTGTTTGTGTGTGTGTCCATGTGGGGCAGGGGTGGGGTAGAGATTATGAGTTTAGCCTTACCTACCAGTTGACTAACACACCTTATGGGCTTGTCAGATAAATTTTGCAGTAAGAGCTTCCACAAAAAGCCTATCTAAGAGCAGACCGACACCAGAGAAGATCGTATAGCCTCTAGATTGGAATACATGGTGAAGCTGGTATGCTGCGGTCTCATCAATGAGCTTCATCTGCTCATTCACAGTTTGTTAATCTCTGCCATCAGTTTTGCTCAGAGCAACATACTACTTGCAGGCATACCTTCATCTGCCAGTATTTTGCAATGGTAGTCGACGTATACCACTCTCTCATCAAACACAGGATCTTTTTTTCCCTGTGACCATGATACTTACAGAAATAGGATTCCTGATGATTGCAGGATAATGAAACCGAAACCTACACAACGGTAGCTACTAATATTAAGCAAAGCAAGGGGCAGAAGGATTGGTAATGACTATGATTCTGGATAGACTGGCTCATGACCCTGCTACTAGACCACACCTATCAAGGGGTGCTGATATAACAGAAAGCAAGATAGAGAGAAGGAGGATGAGAGACTTCCATTCGATGTAGAATAAAACTCCTTCAATACGGAGTCTGATGCTCACTGCACTATTTATCGTTCATTTATCTGGATTGCTCGACTAGAGGAAAAACACCACTTGACTGCACACTTCAAGAAAATAAGAAAGTTGGCCAAAATGCTCTGGAAAGACTTGATGTGTGTTCCAATGCTCGCCTGATGCTCACTAGCTAGCTGCGTAACTTTTCCCTCCCTTCAAACTGCATACGCTGCAACACTGCCATGCGTACATTTTCTCTTTGAGGCATTTGGTTGTAACCATTTATAGCACACATTGTTTTGCTTTTTACAGCATGCATTGTTCAGCTTTTTACAGCATGCATTGTTTAGCTTTTTACAGCATGCATTGTTTAGATTTTTACAGCATGCATTGTTTAGCTTTTTACAGCATGCTTTGTTTAAATTTTTACAGAATGCATTGTTCAGCTTTTTATAGCATGTGTTGTTTAGATTTTTACAGCATGCATTGTTTAAATTTATATACAACCTAACGGCTTGTAGATTTTACTTGTGCTGTATTTAATCCTCAAAGATGAATGTTGCACTTAAAAAACGATTGAGCATATATGACCTGTTATGCTGAATAAATCTAGGACTGAACATTATAATGAAGAATTACATGGAGTATAGTTAATTACATGCATCTATAATTTATATCGTAGAGTGCGTAGTAATTGCCCAATACCCAGATTATGATGATCTGGATTAAGTCATCAATGTTGCAAGCGCCCAGCACCTGGAAAATCTAGATTATACTGATTTGAAGATTGCAGTTAGGTACAATGATCTGGTGAACGATGAAAGACTTCATAGTGATGACCTGGTTGAAGAGTTATAATATGAAACCACACCCATTCAAAATGAGCGAGCACAGACCTGATGGAAATGTGACTGTCCTGAGCTGTTGAACACTCAAGATGGCACAGAGTCGGGGAAGAAAATGACAAGTTTCACACAGTGTTTGAAAGTAAAGGTTGTGGAATCAGAACGTGACAACGTTGACTGTTTGGAGCGGACATATAAACATTGAGAAAAAGGAATGAAAAATTATTTGCTTGATGCCAATGTAGGCAGCGGGAAGATGAAGAGGAAAATGCATGGTAAAGAACCAATTTTAAGCCAACAAGTGTTGACTCGGAGGTCTTCCACTACCTAGAGCTATATAGAGCGCTCTGAGGGCTATTAGTTCGTAACAAGGATCTCCTGGAGAAGACCTTACATAATATTGAGAGAATATGAATCCATTGCTTCCCTGCAACTTCCATGTGGCTGTGTGGCTGGAAGAAGCAATGGAATGTGGGTTATAGGTGGCATGTGAACACGTCTCAAAAGGTGACAGAAGACTTATAAGCTGCAGCTCATCCTTTACCAAGAACCATTTCTGAGAGTGCTTCATGGCTTCAGATAATGTGAGATTGGCAACATGGATTAAATAATGTGCAGGTAAGCTTTGATTCAGCACCTTATGCCACAGATAATTTTCATGGAGAGCGAAATGTTCGAATCGCTACCACTGGTGCTGAAAAGAAGTGTTTCATAATAGCTTTGTGTCCAACAGGAAATGGACCAAACTCCCTACCCTTGTCATCTCCAAGGAGCAAAAATGAATATTTGGCCCACGAGTTGCAGCACAACTTCATGTGCTTGATAATCTTCAAGTTACTACCACTGAAAATGGATGGATGACTTTCTCTAAAGTGTGCATAGCTAGCTGGCTAGCAAAGTGTTGGCTCACTCCATCCTTTACTGTGGGAGCTCAAACAGCATCGAGGGCTCAGATGAAGGGGGGGAAACACACAGGGAAAGCATTCCAAAGGAGAAGAAACTGATGATATTGAGAGCCTTAAAAAAATCTAGTGATGAGGGCGGGGAGAAGCTACCGACAATTAACACTGTCTGTACAATAGCTCTATTATTTCAGGCTATTAGGTTTTTATTCACACCAAACCCTGGACCCATGTACAAATCAAGTACAAAGTTTAATGTGCATTATATGGATTACTATAATAATTTCTTTGCTTACTGGCAGGCAAGGTTGCTAGAGCAAGTGTCCCGCTCATCAGAATTTTGAGATAAAAGGTTAAGTGCCCGTGAGTGTTGACTGCGTAGTCTATAGTGTGTGTATGTATATAAATATATTATGTGTGTGTGTGTGTGTGTGTGTGCAGTGGGTGTACCTGTAGCTGTTGCTGCTGCTGCTAGTGTGTCCTTTTTCCTGCTGGGGCTGTTGTGTGGAGTGGGTGCAGGAGTTGCTGCAGTTATTGTCTATATCAAGTGTAGCATGGAGACACGTCCACCTCCCAGCCAGCCCTCATCTCCTGCTCCACTGTATGAGGACATAGAGCTACGTACTACTACTAAACATGAAGTGGAAGTTCAACATAATGTAGCTTATGGACACGTCCATTAATTAAGACTTGTTAAGACTCAATAGTTTTTTTAAATTTTTATAAATATATATATATACATATACATAAACTATACACACGTTATTCATTAAATAAACAGAAGCTCTTTAGTAATTATAATGTCATTCACTATTGTGGTCCACCTCTAATAGGTGGATCTTAAGGTCAAGCAAAACGGGCTGTGTTCAATCTTGCCTCTAATAACCCTCCAAGGTTCACCAACACAGTCAGGCATTTTGCCTTTTTCACAATTTTGTCCAGGAGCTCAGGAAAGTAAGTGGCTTCATCAAGGGATCTAGATCATGTGCTACAATTTCATGCTTGCAGCTTCTGATCCTGCTGAATCAGCACTTTTCAACCTGCAGATATTAAAATCATGTACTTGAATTCCACCTTTGGCAGATTCCTCCATGAAGGCTAGAAGCCTCGAGTATCTAGCTAAACCATTGAGGAACAGATTTCAAGCCTATATACCAACCAGTAGATATTACTAATAAACACACACACACACACACATATATATGTTCCCAAAGTTAATTTACAAGCTCCAACTCCAATCCTGATGATTTCTCAAATAATATGTATATACTATATAGGAAATTAATAGCACACAACATCAAGTGATGAATCATTCAATTATACCACTAGTGCATTACCTGGTCATTCTGTTTAGGAGCACCTGCAGATAAATAATAACAGTAACCAACTTTTCTCTGCCCATCCATACCAGTGGGTGTAATATCCACATCCTAGACTAGAGGCAGTTTCAGTGATGCGTGCATTTATCAAAGTTATATATACCATGTACAAGTGCACACCTGCCAAGCTTGTGTAAGAGTACAAACACAATTTCCACAAATAACAATTTAATAGATGCATCTAAAGTCAAACAAATATGCCATGCTTGAGGTTCTTTCCCTTACCTCCCTTGAGATAGTGACTTTGGAGTCAAAAGATCAAGTCAAAAATAGTTTCACTCATTAATAGAATTAACATAATGAGCTTATAGCTAACAATATATTTAGTGAGTATTGTAATTTAGACATTTGTAGATTAGATTAGGTTTAAGATAACTGCTTAACCTTTACTGTGATATGAATAGGTGATTTATTCTGTATGTATAAGCTAGGTGTATTTACTTATCTTTACCTTATATTTAGACCATTGAGTTTTAGTGTATAAATAATGTGATCTGCATACTGAATTCAGACAATAATTTTTCTACACTTCAAGTTATCATAGTCGGTTAGTGTTTGTTTTCTGGTTTAAAATTTAAACAAATTATAATGGCCTAATTACTTGAGTGTGTTCTACATCGATAATAGATTATGAGGGTGAGAGTAAGCTTCTCAAAGGATTTATTATTTTTTCCACAGATACAAAAGTTGTTATGGCTAGCAAGAAGCAATCTCACTCACACGCTTTTCTTGCTCATGGATTTGTCAATTTTGCCTTGAAGGGCAAAGACCGAAACTTGGCACTTCATGGAAGGAACATGACAATCATCGATGCAAAACAAGACATTTCTGAATTTATCGGAAAGCTAAAGTTGTGGAGTAAGAGAATTGCAAAGGGCATAGTGGCACAGTTTCGCACATTTGACATTTGTTGTTGACAAGAGCAAGGATGGTCAAGATATCCTAAAAGCAGACATCCAGGCCTACTTGGACAAATTGGCCATAAAGATGTAGGAATGCTTCCCTGATCTACCTCTTGCTTTCAGTGGTGCCCAGCAGCCTTTTATGGCTGATGAGGATCAGGTCGATGAAGATGACTTCCAAGCAAGAGAGGAGTGGATAACTCTGAGAGTGAATGAGGCTTGAAAGCTTGAATTCCAGAACAAGGACCTGGAAACCTTCTGGAAAAGCCCGGCTAAATTACACACCAACCTTGGCAAGATAGGATCTAAAGATCCTGACTTCCTTTTCCACCACTTATTGATGTGAGCAAGGCTTTTCCATCATCATGGGAATGAAAATCAAGAAACAGAACTGGTTGGAGGTGTCAAATGATGCACGAATTGCTCTCAGTTCTACAAAACCTCGCATTAAATATTATATAAACATGTTTTATTTTTTATTACACAAGTATGGGTAATGGAATAGGGTGGATTGGAATAGGGTGGATAGGGTAATTTGGGTAAGTTCGGGCTAGGTACAGGGTGAATGTTGCAGGTCAAAGTTCATGTGCTTGATGCACCCACGCTACCAACGACAAACTTTATCTGCACAGTCCCCACAAACCACCGCTAACTGGAGTGGATTCCAAAAAATATTATGGAATGGGATGCAGCTCGTAACTCACACTATTAAGCATCAAGACTCACCGTTTTACGAGGTGTAACTATATTTACACTCCTTTTGCACCTTTCTTTATATAGCACAATCAATCCACCTTTAAAAAAGAACAGATGGGATGTCATCAATTCATGTGCATGCCCGATTCATGACAAACTTTAGTTCACGACCCCAAAAATTATTATGGAAAAAATTTAAGTAGACTGTATCATTATCAATCAATCAATCAATCCTTAAAAAATGATGAACAGATGGGATGTCAGGAAAGAAACATGACAAATTGCTATCTTGAAGTATATATAAGATCAAAGTGTAAACACTCCCAATATAAAAACTCAAAATGACTTGGATGTATATTAAACTGCAGGTTGTCTTCTACTAGCTACTTCAGGATATCTGAGAGAGTCAGGGGTCTTCTTAGGCACTCACTAGCAACCCCCAAGCTCCAACACATACTTTGATCTGCTCCGTGTCACTCATCAAGCAAGTTTAAAGAGTGTGATGAGGTGATGAGATCAATTCTCTGGTCCATCACCAATATCCACATGAATGACACATCTTGGATGCAAGCCACATTACCTTCCATCAGAGGTACCTCAGACCTACTTCAAGAGATGATACAAGTTCGGCTCCATTCTATCACTGACCCAATTGTGATGTCTACTTTAAGTCTGGCAGGAAGGCCATGATAAGTTACCATCAGATTCTGTATCTTCACACTGTCAGAAATTAGGGGAGTGAAGGCAAGGATGCACTGCTCTCCAGTACAACAGATTCACAAACAAGAGCTCGTTTGATAGCAGTATCCTCCAGTCTAGTACCTGATTTAATGCACTTCCATAGGTCTATCATGAGCAATGATGCCATCCACACTGCAGTTGGCCTTAGGCTAGGATTACCAATTTGCAGACTCGCATATATAGAAGTCCTCATTGTGGAGCAGAAGTCAAGGTAGGTATTCAAGACATGGGTCTCTACATGACATCATTCATCATTCCTTAGTTTCTGCTACAATTCCTTCCTGCCTATTGTTTTTGATCCCATCTGGCCTCTCCTACAGTCAAGAAAGAAGCTATTTGTGTGGAATGCCACCTGTACTGATACCTCTGCTGCATCTAATTTGAGGGTGGCAGTTTCAGAACCAGGAGCTGTAGCTGCTAAAGTATCGGAACTAAAATGCACCAAATTAAAAACCTAGATTCATTGTGCCAGTTTGTTCCCATGGCAGTTGAGATTTCAGGAGCTTTTGTCTCTACTAACACCTTGCCTTGATCAAGGACCTAGGGAGAAGACTACGGGCAACATCAGAGCATTATCATTCCAATTCCTTGCAGAGGCTCCTTGCGACAATTCAGAGGTAGGCAACATCAGAGCCATTATCATTCCAATTCCTTGCAGAGGTCCTTGCAGCAATTCAGAGCGGTAATGCTGCCTTGATGCTGGGGTCAATTGACCAACAGTGATGGATTTCTGGACAATTTTAAAACTTTCCTTTCCTTTTTTATTGCCCCCCCCCACCTCCCTCCCCCACTTTTTCCTTTCCCTTTCCTTTATTATACTTCATTCATTATAAATAAATATATAATAGTATACTGTAAAATGTTTGTATCATGTATCTATGTGCTATTTTCTTTTCTTCCCTCACATAACTAGCAAATAGTATGTCCATTTTGTCATAATTTTACTACCAGAAGACCAATTTCTTAATTTAATATCATCTATTATTATATTTCTACATTTCCCCTGTGTAACTTTGTCCATTGTTCATAATTTTACTACTAGGAAGACACCCAAACTGTCCAATAAGTTACCTCTTTCTAGATCAAGTACTCTCGATTGAGCCAAACAATGGTGATTGGTTACAACTATCACAAACCCATGGGGATGTAACTATAATGCTTGAGTATCAGTTTGGTTTCCTCATAAGCTTATTCTTGTGACAATTAATTGAACTGAGTTGAGTCACTAACGACTGCTTACCAAAGGAGTGATCACTTGATTTCCTCAGAAGTTACCTTCAACAAAACCAGGCAACTACTTATAATGTGTATTATATGATGCATAGACCCTGAGGATTCTCTAGCAAGTTTTGATGAGAACACACTCAACAGGCTCAAAGACAAGCATCCCTCACCTGACCAGAATACATCTCTGCCCCCACCTCCAGTCTTTGATGAAAGTGTCTGTTTTCAAGTTTCTGAGAAGTTGGCTATTCGATCATTTCCTTGTGGGTCCACTGGGGGTCCCGATGGCCTACGTCCACAGCATCTAAAGGACTTAATCATAGATGCATCTCAAAGTAAGTAATAGTGTGAACCTGATTAAAGCCTTGACATCATTTGCAAATGAGGTTCTTGCAGGTAGAACTCCCTTTCCTGTGCGACAGGTTTTTTTTGGTGCCTCCTTAGTTGCCCCCAATAAGAAGGATGGGGGTGTGAGGCTCATAGTGGTTGGTTGCACGCTGAGACGCTTAATTGCCAAGGTTTCTAGCATTATGTTGAAAGAGGCTATGAGTGTGTCACAGGGCCAACTCCGTAGTCGGCCTGTGATTGCTGACTGGTATCTGAATCGGTTCTGATCTGCCCTACTCTGTCGCGATATGCTGCCACCAGGTTGTTCACAACAACCACTGACTGTCTCTGGTTAGGCATATATACACTATAACTTATCAAGAACAGCCATTCACAGAGACTGATGACCACACAAAACTGGTCGGTTGCACCCTCGTGGTGGCTGAGCTTAATTACTCTGACCACCAAGGTAGGTGGTACCACAATGACAATGATACATGTAACCACAACTGATCATGTACAGATAATGTTTGATAACTGTTTCTTACATAATGTTTGATAAAGGATCTTAGCTGAGGCTGCAGCAACCTCAGCTACTGTTCATCTGGTGGGGCAGATAGTCGCCCTGCGACATCCCCCCCTTCTTCTCCCAAGGAAAGGGCATCTGGCTCGTCGGCAACTCTGCCCCAGGACTGCCTCGATAGGCCATCAGCGTTCTGATGCCTCACTCCTGGTCTGTGTTGGACTTCGAATAGATATGGTCGGAGGGCCAAAGCCCAACAGGTTAGTCGTCCATTCTCATCCTTCATGGAGTTGAGGCTACGGTGATCAGTGACCACTGTAAATTGTCTTGCACTTAAGTACACCCGAAAGTGTCGGACTGCTTCAACCACGGCCAGGCACTCTTGCTCGGTTACTGAGTACCTTGTCTCCGTGAGCTTCAACCATCTTGAGAAGTAGGCGATGGGTTTGTCTGTTCTGTCAGCGTCTTGGCTGAGTACGGCACCTACTCCGATGCCTGAAGCGTCTGTATGAAGAGTAGGCCTAAATGGTTTTGACTCATCTGGACTGGTGAGCATGGGATGGCTAGTCAGAGCTGTCTTGAGTTGTTCAAATGCATCCTTCCATTCTTGGGTGCACTCCACGCGATCTGGAGCCCGCTTTCTTGTTGCATCATTGAGAGGCACTGCTAAGGCACCATAGCCAGGGACGAAACGCCTGTAATAGTTCGTCAGGCCGAGAAACACTCTCATTTCTTTCTTCCTTGCTGGGAGAGGGTATCCAGCTACTGCCTTCATTTTGGTCTCCAGTGGCCGAATCTGCCCCTCTCCGACAACATGTCCCAAGAACTCACAACTGCTTCCTGCGATAGTACACTTCTCTTGCTTGAGCTTGAGACCCGTCTCTTCCAGACGTTGAAACACCACTCTCAGGTGTTTGACATGGTCCTGGAATGACTCACTGAAAATGACCGAGTCATCAATATAGGCTGCTTGCAAAGGTGGTGGGATCGGCCATAATAGCGTTCATCATCCTTTGAAATACTGAAGGCGCATTTTTCAACCCAAACGGCATTTTGGTATACTCCCACTTGCCCCGACTGGTGATGAAAGCTCTGCTTGCACTGGCACCTGATGATACTCCTTGAGAAGGTCCAGTGTGGAGATATATGTTGCCTTCCCGAGTCGGTCCAGTAGTTCTCCTATCAGCGGTAAGGGGAAAGGATCTGATATGGTGATACCGTTCAAATTGCGGTAGTCCACACAAAGTCTGTTTGTTCCATCGCGTTTTGCGACCAGCAGTACTGGTGATGCCCAGGGACTTCGAGAGGGCCTCACGATACCCATCTCCAGCAGTTCTCGAACCGCATCATCCATGGCTTTCGACTTGACTGAATCCAACCGATAAGGAGGTCAACTGATCGGGTATGCTGACCCTGTCTCTATGCTTATCTCTGCAGCTCTAGTCAGTCCTGGTTGACCTCGCATCAGTGCTGCTACAAATTCTGTCATCAATTGGTCTCTGCTTCTTCTCTTCAACCGTCAGTCTGTGGCTGACCTTGGGTCTGCTCTCTCTTCCTTCTTCTATGGAAGGTCCGAAATCTAGTTCAGATTCTGTGTGTGCAAGCATACATCCTGCTGTGGGAGAGACAAATACTCTCAACGGATTAACGTGTCTTTTCACCCGGCACCTTGGATGGTCTGGCATGTTCAACTCGTAAGTGGTTTCATCACACTTCTCAATAACAGAGTATGGTCCTTTCCACTCATTTTCCATCTTTGATGTCAAGGAGGGAGTCCGTACCAGCACCAATTCTCCAGCCCGGAAACTCCGCTCCTTTGTTCTTCTGTCATAACACGTCTTGTACTTCACCTTGCTCTTCTGTTCATTCTCGTTGGCTAGTTCTTTTATCTGACTCAGACTATCTGAATGGATATCATGTAATGCACCACACTCGTTGGAGCTGACTGGTCATTGGTCCACTTCTGAAGAAGCATCTGTAATGGTCCATGTAGTTGGCATCCATACAGTAGTTCTGATGGTGTAAACCCGGTAGTTGTACTTGGGGTCTGCCTCAGTTCTCCTAGCAAAAATGGTAGGGCCAAGTCCCACTGACTCGAGGTTCTGCGGATCACGTTTTTGATGATTCCATTGTGTCTCTCCACGAGACCATCTGTAGCTGGGTGGTAGGGAGTTGTGGTTATGCTCTGTACACCAACAAGCCTGTAGAGCTCCTTCAACAACTTGCTTACAAAATTTTGGCCACAGTCCGTCAAAATCTGTTCTGGCACTCCAACTCTGGTAAACATCAGCAGAAGCTGGTCTGCTACTGACTTACTATCAGTGAATCTTAACGGGAATGCTTCTGGCCATTTCGTGGCGTAGTCTACTACCACCAAAATAAAGCGATTTCCTGCTGCTGTTGTCGGTAAGGGTCCAACCTATTCCATTCCTATTCGCTGGAAGGGGACCTCTATGATAGGTAGCGGATGTAGGGGAGCCGGAAGAGGCGCTTTCTTGTCTGCTCTCTGGCAATCAGGACATGCCTTACATAACTGCTTCACTTCGCTGTGCAGTCCAGGCCAGCAGAAGTCATCCAGCAACTTCTGAGTAGTCTTATCCCTGCCCAGATGGCCGGGTCTGTGTGCTAAGGAGAGCACTAAAGACCGGTATGACCGAAGCACACAGAGTTGCAACATTTCCTCACCCAGCTGATCTCGGGCTCTCTTGTACAGCAACCCTTCTTGGATGACGAACCTGTCAACACCAGTATTGGCCTTCTCCCTCCAACTGGCAAGTGAGTCATCCAACTCCTGATCTTGATGGAGCTCCTCAGCAGAGACATCCAAGTGATGTCCTGGTCTGCCTGCAATATAGTCAGCCCTAGCCTTTCGTCGGCTAGCTCTGCTGTTCGTTTTCTGCTGAGACTGGGGTGCTCTTGTAGCTAACGTCACTTTTGCTTCAGCCAGACTGTCTGGGTCATCTCTGTCAGGTTCTTTTCCAGCTGCCTGTGCAGGGGGAGTTGAGGAGTCATCAAAATCTTTAGAGACATCACTGTCATCACCCGAGCTGTTGTGCTCATCAGGCAACTCATACTTCGCTCTTCCATCTGAATCAAATGGACAGTCTTCATCTCCTCACTGTCATCTGAGTTGTCAGACTTCTGATCTTTGTGTTTGGATGAGAATTCTTGGAGTGGCTCTGTCTTTTGGCTTCTCGTATGTGTACCATCCTGATGAAGGTCATCATAGAGCAACCTCTTGCCAATCTCCCATAACTCGGGGACATCGCATCCCAGTAATGCGTCATAGCACAAGTCATCCACCACAAGCACTTCCAAATCATGTTCTGCTCCCATCCACTCTGACGCTCGTCCTTGCCAGTGGGAAAGACTGCTGAATACTGTTGAAACTTCTGGCTACCTTGTGCTCTCCAGTGTAAGAGTTGAGGTCAACCAGTTCTCTTCTAACCACTGTTTGGGTAGCTCCTGTAACAAGCAATGTGTTTTTGCATGACTGTCCTCCAACTGATCCACATACGGTGGCTCTTCTGTCTACATTAGATTCCACTAACGCCAGCTCTTGTTGCTGCGTCAAAGCACCTACCCAGTTCACCTCTGTCTTTGGCCTGGCAACTGCTGGTTTGCTGTGGCATTCAGTGGCGAAATGCCCGTAAGCATTACACTGAAAACAGCGGGGTCTGCCCTGCCAATCAAACTTGGGCTGTAGTTTCCAGCTGGTGCCTGTCTGGTCTTTTTCTGAGCCGGCACGACTAAAATGATTATCCTTGGGGTAGTCTCTAGGTTGGTCACGACTAGGACGTACATCGCTCCTGTCTCGCCTGTCGGTCCTGGGGCTGGCAGGTCTGTCTCTGCCAGTCTGATCCACAGAGGGGCACATCTTTTCCTCCTTTCGATGTAGGTTCCCTGCTGCCCGATCTGGTTCGTGGACAACATCATAATTCCAGCCTCTCACAGACATGATATCATCGGCCACAGTAACTGATTCTTTCATCGTCTCGGTCTTCCAATCCCGCACATGAGTGAGGAGTTGTCGGGGCATACTTTTCACGATGGCATCTTCTGCAATGAGGTCGGCTTCTTCTTCTACCGTCTTGCACTTGGTCAACCATTGCCTCGTCAAACACTTGCCTTGCTCTCCTGCTGTGGACCATGTCTCTCCCGGTTGCCGTCTAAGCTGATCCAACCTTGAGGTTGCTTGAGTCACCCCGAAGTGATAGTAGAGAGCTTCTTTTACCACATCATAATTCCGTCGACTGTCTTCATCCAAGCTGATGTAGACTCTGTTGGGTTGCGGTTCAAGTAATGGAGCCAGGTACTTTGTCCACTCTTCTTTTTCTGCTCTATATGTGGTCATGTGCGCTTCAAATGAAGCAAAGTACGTTTCCACACCTTTGTCAGCCTTTATTGGCCTGAACCGCTCCACCTTTTCTCTTCTTACGCTCTCACCCGATCGAGTTGAATGGCTGGAGTCATCTAACACTCCTGCTCCTGTTGCACTGGTCCGCTCCAACAACGCTTCGAATCTTTTATCTCTCTTAGCTTCTCGTTTCTCCTCTCTTTCCTTTTCATCTTGTCTACGTCGTTGTTCTCTTTCCCATTCTTTTCGGATCTGAGCTGCTTCTGCTCTTCTTTGTTGATCCCGCTTGTCCATAAGTTCAAACAGCTGAATAATATCTGAAGTTGCTGATGCTTTGATCTCACCAAGCTCATCATCATGATCCTCCTCCTCTTGTCTCCGCTGGTGTCGCTTGCTTGTCATCTCTGATATTTAACGACCCTTTTCCCAATTCACTTGATCACTGACACCTTACCCAATTCACTTGATCACTAGTCACCAACACTCAAACACTGATGCACTGTTTCTCTGTAACGTTGGACGATCTTCCTGACCTTTACCGGCTGTCGGCAATGATACAAACGAACAACATAACTGAAACGCTATGAGTTAGCTTGTTGTATGTCTAACAAGTCTCTGACTGCTATTCGAGGTTAGCTAGCACTGCTTCTTTAGCTAAACCACAATCCGCTCCTACTGTCTTACTGTCTGTTCTGTAGCTAGAAGCGACGGAAACTGCTGTCTGTAAACGAACAATTACTGTTACGGCTAACAAGATAGCTGACTCCAAATCTGTTCAGAACCAGGCTCTTCATCACAAGGTAATTTTTCCATCACTCAGTTATATATACTATGCATATTACCATTCATTGACAAAATCATTGCATATTTGTCATTTATTGTTATTACTTAGGTGATAGTCCGTAGAACTTCTGTGGATGTTCCCTACTAGGGTAGCTATAGCTTCAAGCTATCTCAGATGGCTATCAGGTTCGGGATTGCTGGTACTGAACTCCAACGATCCCACCGCTGCCACCAGTTGTCACAGGGCCAACTCCGTAGTCAGCCTGTGATTGCTGACTGGTATCTAAATCGGTTCTGATCTGCCCTACTCTGTCGCGATATGCTGCCACCAGGTTGTTCAACCACTGACTATCTCTGGTTAGGCATACACTAACCTGAAACCAGTAGGCTTGGATCGTGATGATGGCAAATGACCTGATGGTGCCACAGTTGTGCCTTGGAGGAATGGGAAGGTTCAGGTTTGGGATGCCACATGTTCAGACATGTTTGCTCCCTCTTATGCGGATTTGAGGTCTGGAGATCCTGGAACGATTGCCAACAGAGCTGAATACCTGAAGAAACAAAAGTATCGTTCAGAGACACCCACTATTTCGTTCCTCTGGGCTTCGAGACCACGGGTGTATTTGGTGATGAGGCCATGTCCTTTATTAAGGAGTTGGGCTGGAAAATTAAGGAGGAGACTAGGGAGGCTAAGGCCCATTTCTACTTGCTCCAATGGTTGTCAGTAGCAATACGGCATGGAAACGCTGCTGCTGTGCTGGGAACATCTCGGGTGCAGGAAACGTCAGACTAATTTTAACTTATATTATTATCATTATTTATCATTATTATTATTATAATTCGCATCACATAATTGGGTGTGAATGGACTCTGATATTGCCATTGTTTATCAAATGTGTAATATTTACTAAATAATTTTAAAAATTATCATGATAATCTCTCAATGAACTCTCAGTTGATGTAAAATAATAATAAATAATAATAGTAGTAGTAGTAGTAGTAGTAGTAATAATGATTATAACAACAACAACAACAATAATAATAATAACATTTAAAAAAATTAAAAGATAAATTATGGTGGTTGTGGCTTCAAGTTCAGGCTCTTCAGAGTAGCTCCCCAGCAGGCAGGCAAGTCCATTCCAGTCTTGATTGAACCGTTCACACTTTGGTGCTAGGCTGATGTGCAATGCCTCCTTCACTAGCAGTTCCTTCTGTCTTCTGGCCTGGTCCAAGATGGTGGCTTCCTCCACAAAATAGGATGTCCATTATCACGTGCACGCTCAGCAATTGCAGACTTCTCTTTATTACACTTTCTACAGGTATCTTGATGTTCTTTCACTCTGGTCTCCAGTCTTCTGATGTCTCCCCTATGTAGTATTTCCCACAGCTACAAGGGATGCGGCACACAACATATGAGTGCATATTAGTTGGTAAAACATCCTTCACTCTGTTCAGTTGTGTCCTCAGAGTTCTTCCCGATCTGAAGACGACTTTGATGTTGCAAACCCTCCTGTTGTCTTCACTCGTCCCTGCTGCATAAGGAATCACTACCATAGGGTCCTTCTCTTTAGACCCCTTATTCATTGCCTGTACTGGTGTACTCATCTTCTTTTCTGGGTTTAGATGTATTTGCAGACGAAAGGTTGATGAAGGCTTGTGGATAACTCTTCTCTATGAAGACCTTAATCAAATGGTGCTTTCCTTCCAAAGGTCCTTCTTCTCAGTCACTACTCTTCTGGCTCTATCATACAAGCTCTTCACCACTCCTCTTCTGACATGAATAGGATGATGTGATCTATAATCAAGATTCTGGTTGGTGTGTATGGGTTTTCTGTAAACAGTTGCAGGTAGCCTTCCATCTTCTTTCCTGTGTGGTGGCAGTCCAGAAAGGGCAACGATCCGTCCACTTCAAGCTCCATGGTAAACTTTATGGATGGCTGATGTTGTTCAGATGGTCCATCAACTCCTGCTTACTTCCCTTCTTCACAATGCAGAAGGTATCATCCATGTATCTCTTCTAAGCCCTTGGCTTCAGTGGGGCAGTTGTGAGTGCCAATTCCTCAAATTCCATATAAAGGTTGGCTACCACTGCAGATACAGAGCCATTGCTGCATTCTCTTTCTGCTCGTAGTATTTTTCTTGACACCTGAAGTAGGTGGATTTCAGGCACAACTCCAACAGTTCAGAAATCCTGTCAGTACCTAGTGTAGTCCTTTCACGCAAGCTCTCGTCAACATTTAAAAAATTACTTCCACAGCCTCATCAATGGGAACATTGGTAAAAAGAGAGGAAACATCAAAACTGACAAGACACTCATCCTGTGTCAAACATTTACCTTGAATACACTTGGTAGGGTCCTTCTTCAGTATTCTATATGTTTTGGTTTCCAGCATTCCCATCAGCTTTGAAATGTACCTGTCCCACGAGCTTTTCCATCTTCCTCATTTCTCCAAGGGCCTTTCTCTGATCCTTCGTCAGGTTCTCCTTCGGTTATCTTGCTATTTTCAAAATTCCACATTATTATTCCCTCGAAAGCTCATGGGCCTTGTTTTATCCTCCAGTTTACTGGCTATCTCTTCCACTGCAGCTATGGTATCCATCACAGGTAGACTCTTCGGAGCAGGGACAAAATTAAGACCCAAAGCAAGCACTTCTTCCTGAGCTGGAGAAAGGTTCTTTTCTGTCAGATTTACCACCCATCTGTTCAAGTCTTGGGGTTGAAACTTCACTTCTCTCGATCTCCTTCTCTCAAAAAGTGTCTTGTATTTTCGTTATGTCAACTGAGGGTTTGCTGAGAATAATAATATAGTGCTCAAAAGCCTTGGGGATCCTGAAGCTCACACTTGGCGTAGTCCTCCACTTCTCAAATGTAACAAACTGAAACAATAAATAAAAACAACAACTTTAAACCATTTCTTAAAAGTTAATGCTCTTGTAAATTATTAAGCAAATTCTGTGACAGCCATCCTCCTTCACAATTGTATGTAAAATACAAATAATATAATAATAGTGGTAATAATAATAGTAATAATAATAACAACAACAACATAATAATATGTTTGCGCTCCTGGCAGTAGTTCTCGGCAAATACCTACCCATGAATTGACAGCAGCCATTCAGATTTGGGCAGTTGGGAACAATCTCCTTCTTTTATCACAAAGAAAGCTTTGTGCTCCGTCTATAGATTATACCTCAACAGGAGCAGTAGTTCTGCATGTCCATGGTCCTGTAGTTGTTGCCTTGACTCCTACTCCACTCTTCTCTAAAAGCACATCAAAGCAGTGAGTCCTTAAAGATTGAGCAAGTATCGTTTAAATCTAAGCCACAGTGGAAAAGGGAATACCAGGCATGTGCATCTCTCCCCCAAGCCTCCTTAAAGTTAACTGCCACCATGAATGATGTGTTGGATACAGATGATGTTCATAAATGGGATAGATTGGCTTGTTGTTTGATAGTTCTTCCTCGTTGTGGTGAGCCGAAGAGAGCCTTGTATCACATATCAAGTCTTTCATTCTGGATGAGGCATACAGAACTCAGACTCATGTCCCAAGCAGCCTATTCTAACGATATTGGATTTGCTGCTCCCAAAACCTTTTTTCTAAATTGGATGAAGGTGATTTCAAGGGAGGAATCCCCCTTTACAGCCCAGACGATTCTCCAAGTTTTAATGAGGATACACATAACATGCTTAAAGAGAAGCATCTATCACCTGATCAGAATACATCTCTGCCCCCTCAGTCTTTGATAAAAGTGTCTGCATTAAAGTGTCAGAGAAGTTGATTGTAAGATGTTGAGGCCCGGCCCCAACAGAGTGACGACCTTGACATGGCAAGGTGTAACTCTATACCCAAGGTGCTAATGAGCTCTTAAAGCGGACTTGCATGAACTCCATGAACCTGATTACTGAACATGCACACATACACACACGCTAGCATATGATTGGACAACCACATCAGTAATGTTTGTACTTACCCATATTTGGTCATGTGAGCCTAGCCTGGCAGCCTAATTAAGGGCACCAGGCTAGGCACTGAGTAGGAGAGTTTTTTAGATATGCTGTACTGAAGTGAGATTGTAAGATTACGTTGTTATTAACTACTGAAGACTTGAACTAGTAGGTTAGGCTACTGCCCTTCAGGCCAGTTACTACAATTAGCAAGGACTGTGGCATAACATATGGTGGCAGCAGAAACTCGATTCGAACTATAGACCAATAGACCCCTAGACCAGTAGCACATGTTCAGCAGAGACAAAAAGGCCAAGCAATTCGGCAGAACTGAGTTGGAAGACCTAAGTGTGACAGAAAGAAACGGAGAAGACACTGTCCAGATCACCAGAGCCATGGCAGCGGAACAACGAGGAACAGCCGACTTGCTGCAAATAATGGTCCAACAACAGCAACTCGAGGCAGACAGATGGCGACGCTTTGAGGCTGAAAAGATAGCCGAGCAGAACAGACAGGAGGAACAAAGGAGACTGGACCAAGAGCGATGGAGTCGTCTGGAAGCAGAGAGAGAGTCGGAGCACAAGCGTCAAATTCGAGATGCTGAACAGCTCACTCAACTCATGCTGTCGTTAGTCACAGAGAGACAGCAACCTAAGCTACAACCCCCTAAGCTAGCAGCAATTAAGGACGAGGACGACATCGATGCAGCTTTCACACGGTTTGAGCAACATATGACTACCTTTGGCATCCCGAGAGTCCAGTGGCTGCTCCACCTCCGACCACTCCTGGAAGGAGATGTGTTAGCAGCATTCCTGGCCTTACCAGCAGAGGAATCAGAACAGTATGACCTGGTAAAGGAGGCCACCAAACAACGGCTCGGAATAACTAACGAAACTTACCAGAAACGCTGGTGGGAGGCAACATTCAAGTCTGGAGAAACAGTCGTACAGATGGCAGGGAAGTTGACGGACCTTGGACGAAAGTGCCTGTCGGAGTGCAACAAAGTCAGTGAATGCAATGAAGTATTCTCCAGAGAACATCTCCTCCGGATGCTCCCCAATCATATTGCTTACTGGGTTAGGGACCATAGCCCATCCACTGCAAAGAAGGTCGGAGAGCTAGCCGACAAATATATTAGGGATAGGAACCTGGACCACTCAATACTTACACAACCACGACGTTGGAAGGCAGACAGACAGTCACCTGGCCCCAATGAGAGGAAGAAAGACACAGCAAAATCCGACATCAGGAATGAGTTGGAGCTCCCTCAGAAGTTTCCTTCAACCATGGACAACAACAGTAACCAGGGAACTGAGTCAGCAAGGAAAGGCAAGTTGGCTAAGTATTTTGACCAGGCCAAGGGCCCCCTTTGTTTCAATTGTAGGGAGTGGGGGCACATGAGAGCTAACTGTCCCAAAATGATTTACAGATGTGTCACTGGCATCCCAAGCAAAGAGGACTACTGTGTTGCAGGAGAATTGGATGGAGTTTACCGGAAGCTGGACTCTGGAGCACAGCACACTCTGGTCAACTCAGAGGTGGTGAGACGGAATGCATACACAGGGGAGCTCCTTGCTATCAGAGTAGCGAGTGGGCAGATGCTACAATTCCCAATGGCCATGGTAACACTCCGCCTGGACGGACAGACCTTTCGGAGCAAGGTCGGGGTGATGAAGGGCCTCCAGGAGGAAGTGCTCCTGGGAACTGACCTACCAATTTTCAACACCCTACTTATCAGGGCAGCTACCGCGAAGGAGAAAGCTACCAAGGAGGTATTGGAAGTACAGACCCGGCAATCTAGACTCGAGAAGAAGGACCAACAGGAAGCAGACGATTCAGCCACAAGTACCTATGGCACCGATATCAAAACATTAGGTGAGGTGTTCACTTTTGATGATAATCTGTTTGCTGTGTCCTCCACAAAAGTTAGGCAGACCAGAAGCCAGAAGAGGAAGGCAGCCCGTCAGGCAGCAGAGCAACAGACCCTGGACACAGACACCATCAGGGAGAAGGAACCAGGCAACTTTAAGGCATCCCAGCATGCCGACACATCACTGCAGGTGGCATGGAAGCTGGTAGAAGACGAGAACTCCAGCTACCTTCAAGAGGAAGGTCTGCTCTACCATTTGAGCAATAACCCCTTGGGCGGGGAGCTTCGCCAGCTCGTGCTGCCCAGGGAGAAGAGATTAGAAGCAATTATGATCACTCACTCCATTCCAATGGCAGGGCACTTGGGAGAAAAGCGGACGACACAACGACTACTATGGCGTTTCTTCTGGCCAGGGATTAACCGGGACGTTGCAGAAGCCTGCAAGAGTTGTGAAGAGTGCCAGAAGGCAGCTAAGAAATACCACAACAAAGCTACACTTGTACCACTCCCAGTGATCGATGGGCCATTCAGTCGGGTGGCAATCGACATTGTTGGACCCCCGCCGAGAACGAAGAGCGGGAACATGTACATACTAACTTTCATGGACTATGGGACAAAATACCCTGAGGCAATACCCTCCGAAAGACAGACGCACCGACAGTGGCAGAGGCTTTGATGAGCATTTTTTCCAGGGTTGGAGTACCCCAGGAAATTCTGACTGTCCAAGGGTCAAACTTTCTGTCTGCACTCAAGGAAGAGTTGTACCGTCTCCTTGGAGTGAAGCACCTCAAGACCTGGTACCATCCACAGACAAACGGGGCAGTGGAGCGGTTCCATGGCACGCTCAAGCAGATGATGAGAAAGATCAGAGGTGATAAGAGAGAGTGGGATACTATATTACCTTTCTTCTTATTTGCATACAGGGAGGTGCTGCATGCTAGCAGGGGCTTCTCCACATTTGAGCTACTTTTTGGCAGATATGTTCGAGGACCTTTAGACGTGTTGAAGGAGTCTTGGGTGGCCGGACCAACTAGATCAGAGTCAGTGGCTTCCTTTGTACTGGACATGAGGAATAGACTCGACCACATCAGGGACCTTGCATGGGATAACCAGACTAAACAAAAAGAAGACACAAAAGTGTGGTATGACAGAGATGCTCAGCACAGGAGCTTTGAGGAAGGAGACCAGGTTCTGGTGCTGATGCCTTCTGGAGCAAGTAAGCTCACGGCACAGTGGCAGGGGCCATACACAGTCTTAACCAGAGTATCACCAGTAACCTACGATATTGACATGGTCGACAGACGGAAGAGACGAAGAACCTTTCATGTGAACATGACAAAGCCATGGCATTCACCAGTAGCATCAGTGCTGTCAGCAGCAGTGCCTAATGGTGACTCAGAAACTGAAGACGACATCATCACCATCGACTTCCTGCAGCAAATGGATGCATCAGATCGCGGGATTGGGGCAGTACTGAGTCAACATGACCAGGGGGATGTGGAGCGACTTGTGGCATACTACTCCTGCAAGCTACTGACAAGAGAGTCAAGATATGTTACGGTGGAAAAAGAATGTCTGGCAATAGTAGCAGCACTGAAACACTTCGAAGCATACTTGCTAGGTCTCACCTACATCCACACCATGAGAAACGGAAATGGATACCTGATGAGGTGGGCCCTGCCCATACAGCCCTTTCAGTTTGACATAGTTTACAGGCCTGGTTCCGCCAATGCCAACGTGGATGGATTGTCGCGACAATGCTGGACTGACGAGCAAAGATCTCAAGAAGGGGAGGGGGATGTTGAGGCCTGGCCCCAACAGAGTGACGACCTTGACATGGCAAGGTGTGACTCTATACCCAAGGTGCTAATGACTTAAAGCGGACTTGCATGAACTCCATGA
The DNA here is from genome assembly GCA_028752905.1 of Cladorhizidae sp. MBARI D1340-BT2. NCBI lineage: Eukaryota > Metazoa > Porifera > Demospongiae > Poecilosclerida > Cladorhizidae > Cladorhizidae sp. MBARI D1340-BT2. The sequence goes on along the minus strand of JAQNBH010000014.1, from coordinate 11,938,359 downwards.
CCCTGATTACTGAACATGCACACATACACACACGCTAGCATATGATTGGACAACCACATCAGTAATGTTTGTACTTACCCATATTTGGTCATGTGAGCCTAGCCTCGCAGCCTAATTAAGGGCACCAGGCTAGGCACTGAGTAGGAGAGTTTTTTTAGATATACTGTACTGAAGTGAGATTGTAAGATTACGTTGTTATTAACTACTGAAGACTTGAACTAGTAGGTTAGGCTCAGGCCAGTTACTACAATTAGCAAGGACTGTGGCATAAAATAAGAGCAATTGCTTTGGGTCTACTGGTGGTCCCGATGGCCTATATCCACAATGTCTAAAGGACTTTATCATAGATCCAACTAAACATTATTTGTAAATCGGGTTGTTGCAGTAGAACTCGCCTTCCTGTGCGAATGTTTTTCCTTGGTGCCTCCTTAGTTGCCCTCAATAAGAAGGGTGGGGATATGAGGCCCATAGTGGTGGGTTGTACGCCGAGACATTTAATTGCTAAGGCTTCTAATATTGTGTTGAAATATGCTACGAGTGGATTCCTTGCACTTTCTCAGCTTGGTAGTGACATTAAGCTTGGTGTGGAAGGTAGAGTCCATGCAACCAGAGTTCCAGTCCCTTTAACCAGGCAATGTCCTGCTTAAACTTGACTTTCATAACACACTTAACTCAATCCACTGTGATAAAGTGCTTGCCAACTATATAGGAATTTGCACCCGAAATTTAACAATGTACACTCTGGTTACAGCTTGACTTCCTCCCATTGTGCCATCAATGATTCTTGAAGGAGTTCAACAGCGAGATCCATTGGGACCACTTCTTTTCTGCCTTACCATTCACAGTTTGCAATTAAAATCTGAGTCCAGGTGGATGGTGGGACTTTGGGTGGTTTGGTGTCAGATGTCCTTGATGACTTGTGTAGCATAGAATATGAGACTGGGAGAGAGTCTACAGTTACAAGTTTGAGATTGTTAGTCATTCCTCTGTTGCTATAGGAGAATTCTGTCCCAGGTATTCAAGTGGTAAACTTTGAAGTAGCCACTCTAGGCTCTCCAATTGATGGTATTGAGCGATGTATTGAGTCCAAGACTAAGCTCTCTTGGAGCTCTTGGGAAGTAGGCTAAGCCATCTTCATTCACATGATGCTTTGTGTCACCTCTGTCATGCCTTCTTCATGCTTTTTGGTAAAGATCAAAGAATTTGACTCAGCGTAGCATACTATCCTCTAGATTCTAGAATATTACTAATGATAACATCATTAGACAGTAGCACTAAACTACAAGCTTCCTTGCCAGTCAAATTTAGTGGTCTTGGGATCAGAGTGCTGTCATGTTAGTCCCATCGGTTTTTCTGGCATCAGGTTCCTTTGACCAAATCTTGCCCAGTAGACTTGAGGACTGTGGATATCCCACTTTTGAGGTACGCTTACCCAAAGATCTCTAGGTCCTGCCAAAAAACCCACACCTGGAACCAGTGTGTTTGATGATGATGGCAAATATCCCAATGATGCAGAAATTGTCATAGAACGGTAAGATACTGTTTGGGATGCCACATATTCAGACACGTCTGCTCACTCATATGTGGATTCAAAGCCTGTCCTGGAGCAGTACAGGGCTGAATTCCTAAAGAAACAGCAGTACCGAGCCATATGCATAAATGTAGTGTATTTGGTAGGACATCAATTTGCATGAAGTATTGATCCAACTGCAGTAGTTTCATGGAGGTAGGTATATATCACTCATTACATTCTTGTTTACCAACACATACAAATACACATTCCAGGATCTCCAACTTACTGGAAAGCCTATTAGCACGATATCGAGTATCAGTAAAATGATAGCTATAGACACATTAATTTTTTTTTGAGATTGTGTCAGTAATTCAAGCTCTTTTAAGATTATATCTGGTATTCAAGGACTGAAGACTTGGATGTCCAGATGCAAAAAAATCTAGGGCCCATGAGACTCACTGGAATTGTTTTATATACCGGGAATAAATAAGTAGACTTGTTATAGTAAAGCCACAGAGTAACTATAAATATCAAAGGAGCTTTCGCACACACCAATGTACGCCATCAAAACTTGAAAAGTAATTGCCAATTGTACCACTCTACGTTGGTGATTGCAAGGTTTCCTGCTTGGCTCCTCCCTAGACTCGGTTATTGCAATAGCAGTTTGATCACAAAGACATTACAATCTCCTCACACAAAGCTGCACTCCAGTCTAACTAGCATACTTGATGGTAGCCCATTTCAACAGCAAATAGGTAAATTACAATGTGTATGTTAATTGGGTCCTGAATCTGTTGGATTATTACTTTACTCATTACCCCCTTCCTATAATATACTAGAACTTCCAAAATATACTAGATACTTCTTATAGTGTACTAGACACCCATGTAATGACTTGTTTAAAACTCTTGAAAATATTCCTTTGTGCAGTTCTCCTTAACCTTAGGCTAAACTGTGTGTGCATGTTGTGCATGCATGCAGGTGTGTGTGTGTGTGTGTGTGTGAGCACAACCTTCTGTGGCTGCATATTAAAGTATCGCCTTCCACACTACCTCAGCATCCACTCCTCTCCCCATTTCCTTGATGAATGCAGGAGCCCTGCAAATAATCGGTGTACAGCATTGTTATTTAGGTATTTCTAAGTACTTCAGGAAGTCCTGTAATAAATCATATTACAGCATGAAGTACATGAGGCAACCATTAGCTGTATAATAGAGTAATAGCATAAGGGTATAGGTTTCTTTAGCTTTGGGGGGGAGGCGGGGGGGGGGGGGGGTAAAGATATTTCCCATCCCCTCATCTAGTCGCATTGTGTCCCTACATCTTCCCCTTGAAAGATGTCCTGCATGCTTGCAAAACTATAGCTCCCCACCCCCCCCCATCCCTTGTTGCCACCTCCCAGTCTACCTCCCAGTTTGTTGGCTACACTAGCCTAGTTGGTGCAGAAAAAAACTATCCCATGATCTCAAAGGTGGGAGTGGAGGTGGGGGGTGGGGTGGGGTGGGGGAACAAACTGGGCAATAAAGGGTCGCCCAGTTATCTCCCCCCCCCACCCCCACTTCCTTCTCATGAGCAGTAGTTCCCAACTAGCAAATACAACCAGTCGTGGATTGGAAGGGAACTGTAGGTTATCCAAGTAACTTAGAAGCTATAGATTTGCAACCTCCTCATGATGGGGGGGGGGGGGGGGTTCATCAGTAACCTTTTGTGAAAACCAATAGGACAGTGAGAACCAGAGCAATTTGTTTCACACAGCGATCAACTTCAGCCCCCTTAAATATATACACTTCAACCCACCAAGTGCAACTCCTGGTAAAGTGACCCAGGACATAATATTAACTCAGACAGTTCCAGGACTTATGCCTCAGCCCTACACCTCATGGGATACTAGGCCTTGAGGTGTGCTAGGGTATTATTGTGGGATTGAACATTGACCAATTGTTAGTCCAATGTGTTCCCTCATAGAGCTATTGACAACCTACCTCAACCCAATGTAATAATTATTGGTCCAATATGTATCCCTATAAAACTATTATCAACCTATTTCAACTTATTTTAACCAAATATAATATTGGCCAGTGTATGTCCCCATAGAACTATTGTCAACCTACATCAACCTGCCCAACCCAGTGTGACGTTGGTCCAGAGTGTGCCCCCATAGAGCTATTGTCAGCCTCCTTCGACTTGTTTCAACCCAGTGTGATGTCAGTTCAGTGTGGTCCCCATAGAGCTATTGTCAACCCACTTCAACTTGTCTCAACCCAGTGTGATGTCAGTCCAGTGTGGTCCCCATAGAGCTATTGTCCACCTGCTTCAACCTACCTCCACCCAGTGTGATGTTGGTCAGGTGTGTGTGTCCCCATAGAGCTATTGTCAGCTACTTCAACCTGCCTCAAACAGTGTGATGTTGGTCCATGTGTTTCCCTACTTCAACCTGTCTCAACCCAGTGTGGTGTTCGTCCAGTGTGTGTTCCCCATAGAGCTATTGTCAACCCACTTCAACCTGCCTCCACCCAGTGTGATGTTGGTCCAGTGTGGTCCCCATAGAGCTATTGTCAACATACTTCAACCTGCCTCAATCCAGGGTTCTGTTGGTCCAGTGTGAACTGAAAGTGCCCATTTTGACAGAAATGTAATAGTTTTTCCTCAAAACTGACCAAAAATAACTTCTTATCATAGAGCTATGGTCATTTATTCTCTTTGTGTTGTGTCTATGTGAAACACCATCAGATCAGGAAAGACGTGGTAATGCTGGACCTAGTGGCTTGCTCGGAGTTTGATGGAGACATCTTGGTTCTGCACCACTCCACCACATCAACACCAAGTACCATGCTATGGGTGAGGAGAGTGCTTGCTGCTCTTATATATATATATATATATATATAATATATTTATATATATATATATTTTTTTAAATATATGTGTTATGTAACTCTTTTTGAATATTCTTGCTGTTTTATAATAGCAGTGTGTAAGCTGATTAAGATTGTGGGAAGAGTAGTGTTTGTAGTATATAGTTCTGTTTTAAATGCATAATATCAGAATTTCAGAAATAACATTAGCAGTATACCACATTATGTCATAATAGAGTGTAGTGTAATCGCTGTTGTTGTCGTTGTTGTTGTTGTTGCCATTGTTGTCGTTGTTGTTGTTGTCATCATCGTTGTTGTTATTGTTATAGTACACTGTGGTAGCACTCATCAGACAGCTTCCATCATCTCCATGAATTGTGAGCACCTCCAGACTGGAGACAAGGCCTCCTGCCGCTTCAGATTCATCAAGAAGCCCTGAGTAAAGATGACCAGACGCATGGATGGTGTTCAGGGAGAGACGAATCAAAGCCGTGGGTAGCATGACCAAAATTTACACTTGGGTTTTTAATGATGTCTGCTAAGCATAAGTCATCTCACCATCACCACCTTGATGGGCATGAGCATGGATGCAGTAAAGGTCAGCGAGGACAAGGCAGGAACGGTATCTCCTAAGGAACTTCCTCCATGATCCCAGCTCCTGTCACTACTTCTGGTGGCATTGGATAAGAGTGAACTCACAGTAGCTTGATGGGGCCCAGCAGAAATTAGTCATTAACCACAAACATGTTTATCAATTTACTAATGACTGTATACATCATATTATATACAAATATATAGTTCTATACTCAGCAGCATATATAATATAACTTCATCAGTTTAAGGACATACTTGTAAAAAAAAGGTACCAAATAGAAATTATTATATTATACGTATTATAGAAATTTGTGTGCTTATTCTAGTCTAATGACATCAATCTCATCATAATTATATAGTATAAGCATCTTTTCCAGTGTATGGGACTTCATTCTCCGACACAGTCAGTTTTTCTTGTTTTTTTTAATCGAGCTTTCTAGTAAATCAGGTGGAACATTATCTCTGGAGCCGGAGATTTCAAAAACATTAGCTGGAACTTCATATACATTGCAGTCATCCGATGATTTTGACACAGGAAAAGGGATGTGTGATAGGTCAATTGGAACAACATACCCATCGCAGTCATCTGATAGTGACTCTGGCACATGTAAGTCATATGCTGGGTTATGGGTAGTTGGCACTCCACTGTCATCCGATACGTCTGGCACATGCGTGTCATATGCTGGGTTGCGGCTAGTTGGAACTATGTACTCATAGCTGTCATCTGATAGCTCTACTGCATCAGTGGAGATGGCATCCTGGTTAATGCAAGTTTGAGCATCCAGGTTGGGTCCAGTAAGTTTTGGTTTAGTTTCAGTTTGGATGGCAATCTTGAGGTTCCTTGGAACTGTCTTCGCGGAGTGCTTTTCTGATGAGTAAGGAACATGAGTGGGGCTATAAGCAAGGAGATTATTGCTACTATTAGAATCTGGGTTAGGGGTAGTTTTTATAGCAGGGTTGGTACAAGTTGAACCTGCCTTTATGTAGAGGTTTTCTGATGACTGTGGAACATGAGTGGGGCTATAAGCAGCAAGGTTGTTGACACCTGATGTAATAGCAACATTTGGACTAGTTGCAACTTCCTTCATGTGGGTGTCACCTGATGATTCTGGTGCACACGCGGGTGTGTAAGACATCCTAATGAAAATGTTATTCCTTAGAATACTGGCATGGAGACTACTGCGCTTCTTCCGTAAAACCCCAACATTAGCTTGGTTTGTATTTGATGCTTTGCTTCGGAATTTCCTAGTAATTAGCACTAACAGCAATATTATGATCAGAACAGTTGCAACAACACCCACTCCAACCAGCAGACCAGCAATCGCCTTCCCTCCAAACACAGGCTGCGACATGGTAGTAGTAGCTTCAGTGACCTCTGTCCTAATGCATATAGAGATGAACAGTATTACTCATATACAATTATTAATTAGAATGACTTTCTCAATAAAATGTATTCTCTCGACGTTTCAGCTGTTTAATCATATGATGAAGGACCATCTAGCGCAAATGTTGAGAGAGTAAATTTCAAGTTGATCATTGAGAATGTTACTATACTTAGTTGTTATGTCAATTGTGAGTTTATTGAGAGTACAATCATTAAGATGTGGAGTGAAATTTGTATGCGGTATTTAAAGAAAGGATGCTTACAATATTTTTTAATTGAACTAGAATATATATAATACTGCCTGTGGCTTGTTTTGAAAGATACTTCTTTTCTTGCATATTTTCTTCGCAATGTCATAACATGTACTGGTGGTTATGAGGTGACCATATGGATGAAGGGGAGGGGGCTGCAAGGTATTACTGAGTGCCACATGGACAGATATTTTTGAGGTTTTGGTTTTGTGATTAAGAGTCCAATCTACATAATTTATATTAATGGTAAGGGGTGATCAGAGTGCAGCAGAGCATGGTGCGGCTTCCTACTCTTGAATATTTCTCATGCAGATTCTTCTTTTAGTCACCATATGCGAAAATGTCCCCTGTTTAGTAAACCAATCAAATGGCTCAACAGCTCCATCAGTAAAATTAATACTTTTCCTCCATAATTATATTAAACTCTGGAGAGTAATGGAGGGTGGAATCTAGAGTAACCATCTTAACTTTGTGAAAGGTTCTTCGCTGTTTTCTTTCTGGCTCACATTATGACATCACAATAGACCTCAGGCATATCCAGTATTGATGCAAAATGACCCAGGAATTACTATATCCTGGCATAATGGTGCACTAGCCTTTGAATAGCCAGAATATATCTCTGGCTCTAGCCCTAGAATATCTTAACCCTAGCCAGCCAAGCTTGTAGAATATCTTTAGCCCTGGTTTTAGCCCTAACCTAGAATACCACACCCTCCCTGTGGACAGCCTGCGATATTCCCAGGTACCCTACATGTCCTAGGAAAATGTGGTGACAGTATTGGACATGGATATCAGGCAGGCAGAAAATGGCTGGAAGCAAAGCAAATAGCAAGCAAGTAACTTTTTAATAGAAGCACATCATAAACATCAGATAAATGTGAAATGTTCAAGACATCCATGACCAATTGCTAGTGTCCATGAGTGCTTTAAAAATATACTAAACAAGAGCAATCATAGACTGCAAAAATCCACCAATTCCAACAATTTTTCTTTCATAATCAAATCTGTTAATTAAGTGAGGGACTTCAATCTTTTTCTGCTATAAAGAGTCATATGTTTACTCACATTCAGGCTGTGGTTCTTATTTTTATCCAGAATGTAGCCAAGTTAATACGCTTTCTAATGATAATTTTGTATTGTCATGCACGTTTTTGTTTGAACTACGTGTTAGAATGTGAAGCCAGTCATCCACAAAAACTCATTATGAGTGTTACAGTCCAGTATCAGTCTCGAGTGGCTATGACAGCTGTGATTGCAAGCACTAGAGATTGATTTTTGAAAAAACAAGTTGACTTATGTTCTCATGAAGGGTGGTTACTAACTAACAAAACCTTGTGGCTACCACTTGGAACTCCATAGCTTCTGCACATTTCTCTATAAGAACTTGATATTTGCTCAAAAGGTAGATGTAAAGGTAGTTGTATATTATAATATACTAGGTTTAGGAATATACTAGGTTTAGGAATCACTAAACTCCCTAGCAATTTTCATAATGTATACATGAAAATGAAATATGCTGATCGCCTAGCAACAAATCACAAAATGATCACAGGGAGATGAATATCAACACCAGATGAAGACATGCTCAATGAGGATGCTATCTGCACCGAGATATTTGCTTGGCTGGGAGACCTGCCATACCTGAGAAATGACTGATATTAGTATTCTGACTGGCTAACCTGCAAAAACAAACACACACACACACACACACACACTCACACATGCATGCATGCACACTCACACATGCACACTCACACATACACACTCACACACACACATACACACTCACACACACATACACACTCACACACATACACACTCACACACACATACACAAGCTCCATTACCCAGCAAAGAATTATGTTTTGCTCTGAGCTCCCTTTCTGCTAAATTCCATATATAGGTTCTATTCACTACTAGATAGTTAAGGCTGACCACAAGCAGCCTTATTGATTTCCATTCTCTCCTCCCTTCTCTATCTCTGTGCTGAAGCTGGCGATGTTGAGAGAATCATTGCCCATGCTGATTCTATTTCTCTGCTCAATGTCTTGACTTCAGCAAGGTTAGGATCCCACAAGCAAGCAGAGACTTATTCTCCTTTTTGATCATTCAGTACGCTCTCTGACAGCCCAAAATTATCATCAAGAAGTACCGTCAACGCTTCCCTAGTGGTATACCTAGATGCCATCAATTCAGCTGCATTGCTGGGCTTATTTTACCTTACCAATCTAATCATTATGGACTAGGGGCTTTTAAAGTTATGATTTGAGCATGCACTGATCTATTAAGCTAGTGCTAAGTTCAAAAATGGCCCGAGATACAACAGAGTTTCTTGATAGTCTTCAAACCACCATATGCTTGTTACACTGGTGAATGGGTTAACTTGAGCAAAGCAACCACATAATTAATCTTAGTTAGCCACCATGAGTTGAACAAGCTCAAATTTCTCCACATCATTTCTGGGGAAAGTTTGTGATACTATAGTAATTCTATCCCCCCCCCCCCCCCCCCACCCCCCTCCCCCCCCACATGTAGACATGGCAGAGTATTGTTAAGTAAGTGTGCTGATATGGTTTCCTTTGCACTACAGGTATGCATATCAGTATAACATACACATTAACAAATACGCATGTTTGAGAGGTATTAATTTACCTATTTGAATGCTTTATTCAAAACATAGAAACAAGCAAAAGAAAGATGGCATAGTAGACCACCAGCGGCTCCGATGGTCTGACCAGTCTGCTTTCGCCATGCTGCTTCCAGTGCATAAGTTTATGTGTGTCATCAATGAGGAGGCAGATGTGCAGTTTTGAACAGCACCAGTGAATGATCATTTAGTGAGTGAAGTTGTATCTGTATTCCACTATATTTCGAGAAAGACTGAAGAACTTCATGATGTTGTGTCAAGGACCTCACTGACAAACTTAACATATTTCCTCGATTTGTACACACCTTCCATTAGACTGTGCACCATTTACTATATCGAAAGAATTATAACACACCCTCAATCACGTGCAGCTAGGCAGCCCAAATAAATAGAAAGTGTGCAGTCTAATAAAGGGAAATATGGTGACTTATTTTCTGTTGCCAATGACTTTGTAGGTAAGGTGAGGTAGGCAACCATTTTTTTTAATGACTTCTTTCTGCATATCAAAATATTTTGTCAGCAATTATGTATACAATACAACTGTGTCAATGTAAAACCACACCCAAAACCTCACCCAAACCACACCCAAACCACACCAATCCCTATATTGCCCATCTTCAATCTCCCAAATAGCCTCTGTAGATGCCAACTTCATGGCCTGATACAGACCGTCTTAAAAATCTGCCTAAGCAGCCTTTGTAGATATTATTCTGCACCCCATGTTCTTTGTTAGGTATATTCATACATACTAGGCCTTTGTCTAGTATGTACAAGTCAGCATGTATCAAGCAGGGTAATTGTTTATTGTTGTTCTTATTATTATCATATTCCATCGATTAGAATGCACCCTTGAATAGAAAGTGCTCTGATTAGACCGTCCCATTTGCACTGTTGAAAATAGATCACACCCTCAACTAGACACTAGAGAAAATGCTGTCTGGAGTGGGGGGAAATAGCTTGTCTGTGGCATTCCAGTCAAGATAGATGGGTCACATGATGACAACATTCATTATTTAAAGCACGGGCAAGTAGTAGAAAGTGCTGCAGCAAACACTGCCAGCAAGATAGCCAAACTCCACAGAAAAGGTGTGAGAGACTGACCCTCATCCATATCCATATGTGACTCACAAGGAATTCACTTGGTTTAGTTTGAGATTATTTCTACAAACAATCATCGTGATATTCTTTATCTCAATAATCAACTTGATTACTCTCTCTCGATGTTATAGCTTTCATCAGGAATAGTGAGATGCTAAGACCTGCACGAACTTGTTATATATGTAACCAGCAGCTAGCTATTCACTATGTGGTACAAACCACACCCACATATGTCTAGCATGTGAACTGCATGTGAACCGGATGTGGAAAAATAAAATATTATTGAGAAGGTTATTGTAATGTTATTATGTCAATTGAGAGTTCATTGAGAAGGATATTCTTTACTGATTATGATAGTAGAAACAGGCTGCTTGTATACTTTTGGTGATCTAAACTTACATTTTTCATAGAAGAATAAACTTCTTAGTAAACAATTTTCTTTGCTTAGAAAAAAATATGGCTGCTGTATCAGCTGCTGCAAGCATTTCAAGCTGCTATTTCACACACACACCAAGAATAAGTCGATGATCATTGCTGTATAAAGTTATTTGCAATCAAGAAATATGTCCGTCTTAGGGAAATTTGGAGTGTTTTTGTACTCATGTTGTTTTGAATGCCTGTTAAAGAAAGAAACAACTGCGACATATCTGAGTTCACACACATAGTAATTGAAAATGTATTATTATTATTGTTATTATTATTATTATAGTAGCAGTAGTAGTAGTAGTAGCAGTAGTAGTAGTAGTGGTATAAAACTATGGGCATTAAGATAAATAATAAAGATATCTGACCACATAACAATTCATGAATAAGACATTTAGTTATTTTCTTACACAGTTCAAGGCACAGAATATCATTACGTAATGCACATGACACACCCTTTCTAATCAGCAAAATAATTGCAAATATATAATGTGAAACAGTTACCTTACCTGCCATCTGTGCACAAGGAAGAACATGGCAGAGCTGGTATGGTGGAAGAAGGTGAAGGTATGACCGTGGAACTAGCAGCCTCACCTGAAAAAGAAAGAGGAAAACCATTACAGAGTTATGATTCTTGTAAACAAAGATGATCATAATAGATCATACAGTGACCTTCTCAACTTGAATTTTACTCTCTCAACGAGAGAAGTTGATTATATTGTAATTTTGTTATGCCAACTGAGAGTTCCCACTCAGATAGATTAACATGCTCTAACTATTCTACATATTACCAGTACAGCAACGCAGCTTACCTTTGAAGGAACATAGAAGATGAAATAGGATGACAGTTACCCATCTTCGCGTCATACTTGCAAAGAAAATGTTTTAAGGATGAGCTACGTAAAGTGGCAGGTTGACTTATATTACTGGGTGTCAGAGGATATCCTGTCCTCCTCCCCACCCCCGGGAACTGTTGTCTGATACCGGTGGCGGGGTTTGTGAAGTGTCCACGTAGTCTTGCTGCGGTCCTTTCAGCCAATATGGTGAGATAATGGACTACCTGTTACTTCACCAACAGAATTTGATAAAAACAGGAGAAGAATACTGAGAAGAAAGGGACTCATTTTGAAGTGAAGGGTTCCCCCACTACTCCTTAAATGAGAAGACTGAGTGGAAGAAGGTAGTTAGGACAGCTGAAGAAAACAAAAGGGTGATGGAGAGTTGCCACACAAGTACTGAAGGTAGGCATTCGGTGCATTTAGTGGGAGAAGTTAATACGCAGACGTGGAATTAGTCTGGTCTTACACCTCTTCCACTCGAATAATTAAGTAGCATTGTGAGTTCTGTAAATGACTATGAACAACATAGTAAAATTATGGCATGCACATCCAAATAGCTAAGCATCAGCAAGATCCTGAGGGGGAAAAAATTGCTGAACTGCGAGTTAATTTTGAATTGATATATACAGGAGGACATTTGGGATGGATAGAAAAAATTAAAATTTGCAGTCATTGGGTTTCAATGACTTCAGACATTCGTGAATATGTCAGATGTGATATTTGTCAGAGATGCAGTGATGCAGAATTCGTTAAAACCAATACTGTCCTACATCCGATTCCTATAAAAGCAAGAAGTAGCTATATATGTCACATGCACTGAAATTGTAGTATTTTTAACTGTCACATTGAAGTTATTATTATATATATACTCTGATCTTGTATTGACTTAATTGGCCCACGCCTGAATGGCTACTGATATATTATTACTCTTGTTGTTATTTTTCGAAGTGCTATATAGAAGCAGAGCCTACCACGGACAAGAAAGCAGAAACTGGCCAACTTTTTGTTTCGAGTGATATGTCGGTAAGGTTATCAAATATAGAAATTATAAATGTACAAGTTTATATTGAAAGCCATTCACTTTTTAAATTTAGATTCGGGTGTCCAAAATCATGCTGATGCACTAATTTGCTCATTTCCCCCCTCAGATAACACAAAAAATAATTGTCAGAACATTTTTCAAAAACGTCTTTTTCATTCACAATGGAGGCAAGGCAGGGCCTTGGGCAGAGTGTAGTGCTCCTTGCAGATGGAACATGTGATCTCCTTCTCTAACTCCATCAAATACTTCTCAGCCTCCTCCATGTCTCTAGCCATGGTTGCAATGTTTAGAGAGAACTAGTAGTTGAGAAACACTTTAGATACAGAACTTCAGCAGAGATACTAATTAGCTACTCTGCTTTTGTGTTATCTGAGGGGAAAAATGAGCAAGTTAGTGCATTAGCGCAATTATTTCCAATCAATGAATCGGAGTCTTTTTCAGATAACAAAGTTCATCACAAAGTGACTGCTGCTTATCTCCCTCAGAGTAACGGTCCCGTAGAGAGTTCGAATCAAATTTTGCAGAGAGCATTACTAAAGCAAGTAAATTGTGAGAAAAATGATTGAGATCAACACATTTGATGGAATTTTATTTGCATATTGCACTTCATGCAGAAATCTATAAAATTTTCTCCATTTGAATCTGCAGGTGTGAGTTATACAAGTCATTATTATTTTATTTCCATTGTTATATTTGTTGTTGGTTTTTGTGTAGAAAGCCAGTGCTTCCTATCGAGGCAGAG
>JAQNBH010000014.1:11914974-11919974 GCA_028752905.1 Cladorhizidae sp. MBARI D1340-BT2 | reverse complement strand
AATAATAATAATAATAATAATAATAATAATGCCTTGTCTGTTTTGGGGTCAGTCGGGAGTTGAACGTGTTAGCTTTTTAGTTAGTTATTTATTTATTGTTGGTTATTATTTCAGTATTATTTAGGTATTTTTGTAATTGATTATTATATAAGTATATGTGTTAAGTAGGTGTTAATGAACTTGGTATGTTGTGTTTGCTGTTTGCTCAATTATGTAATGCTCAATTATGTAATAATAATAATAATAATAATAATAATAATAATAATAATAATAATAATAATAATAATAATAATAATAATAATAATAATAATAATAATAATAATAATAATAATAATAATAATAATAATAATAATAATAATAATAATAATAATAATAATAATAATAATAATAATAATAATAATAATAATAATAATAATAATAATAATAATAATAATAATAATAATAATAATAATAATAATAATAATAATAATAATAATAATAATAATAATAATAATAATAATAATAATAATAATAATAATAATAATAATAATAATAATAATAATAATAATAATAATAATAATAATAATAATAATAATAATAATAATAATAATAATAATAATAATAATAATAATAATAATAATAATAATAATAATAATAATAATAATAATAATAATAATAATAATAATAATAATAATAATAATAATAATAATAATAATAATAATAATAATAATAATAATAATAATAATAATAATAATAATAATAATAATAATAATAATAATAATAATAATAATAATAATAATAATAATAATAATAATAATAATAATAATAATAATAATAATAATAATAATAATAATAATAATAATAATAATAATAATAATAATAATAATAATAATAATAATAATAATAATAATAATAATAATAATAATAATAATAATAATAATAATAATAATAATAATAATAATAATAATAATAATAATAATAATAATAATAATAATAATAATAATAATAATAATAATAATAATAATAATAATAATAATAATAATAATAATAATAATAATAATAATAATAATAATAATAATAATAATAATAATAATAATAATAATAATAATAATAATAATAATAATAATAATAATAATAATAATAATAATAATAATAATAAAAGGCCAAATATTCCCACCTGGACCCATCCCATGTCTTCAGCCCTATTGCCATCGAGACTTCTGGGGTTTTCGGTCCCATGACTCTGACACTCCTGAAAGATCTTGGCCGCCGACTAGCCCGGATTAAGGGTCAGGAGAGTTCTACCACCTGAGGCTCTCTGTTAGGCCCTGGTGGATTATGATAGCATAATTTTCGGAAAAATAGGTGGTTCAGAGAATTGGAAAAATAGGCAAGCTTTCAGGAAAAATAGGCAGACTTTCAGGAAAAATAGGCAGACTTTCAGGAGAAATTCTTAGATTAGACATAAGAGTGACTGAATGCATCACAGTAACACTTATCCACACCACTCAAGTCTCACTTATTGCCAACAAGCATCTTAATTAAAAAGCATGCAGGATATGGGTGGGTAAGATTCTTGCTGGTACCATTTGTGAAATAACCACAGTGTGGTCATTTCACAACAGACTGCAAGCATGTATTGTCACGTGTAGATTAGTCTTATTGGTGCAACCTTCGTCAGCTGCAGCTGAACGTGTATTCTCAATTTTGAGCAATACCTTTTCTACGAAGCAAGAAACCTCTTTGGAGGATTAACTACTTACAACTTTCTGTTATGTTACAGTACAACTATAGTCTAGTATATAACTGTTAAAATGTCAACGAATCTTGAATCCTATATTCTCTGCCATATTCTCTTTTTAAATGATGTAACAATTGTTTGTCACAGTATAATTGCAAAAAGAGGTATATTGAAAAGAAAATTAGGTGAATATTAGGAGCATAATTTCATAAAAGGAAAGAAAAATAGGTAGAATGAAAAGAAAAATAGGTGAATATTAGGAGCATAAAAGGAAAGAAAAATAGGCAGAAATTCGAGCATAATCCGCCAAGGCCTACTCTCTGTTGCTGTTGCTGTACGTGGTAATGCGGCCTCAGTGTTGGGATCGGCTGATATGTCAACCGCTACTGACTTCTTCAACTAATATCATTACTTCAACTTATATGTATAACTATCAATTGATTATTATATAACTAAAAATTAAAAAAATTTAAAAAAATAATTAAAAAAATAATAATAAAAAATAAAAATAAAAATAAAAATAATAATAATAATAATAATAATAATAATAACAATAATAATAACAACAACAACAACAACAACAATAATAATAATAATAATAATAATAATAATAATAATAATAATAATAATAATAATAATAATAATAATAATAATAATAATAATAATAATAATAATAATAATAATAATAATAATAATAATAATAATAATAATAATAATAATAATAATAATAATAATAATAATAATAATAATAATAATAATAATAATAATAATAATAATAATAATAATAATAATAATAATAATAATAATAATAATAATAATAATAATAATAATAATAATAATAATAATAATAATAATAATAATAATAATAATAATAATAATAATAATAATAATAATAGTAATAATAATAGTAATAATAATAATAGTAATAATAATAATAGTAATAATAATAATACTGTAGTAATAATAATAATAGTAATAATAATAATAGTAATAATAATAGTAACAATAATAATAGTAATAATAATAGTAATAATAATAATAGTAATAATAATAATAGTAATAATAATAATAATGGGAGGCTCGGGCATGGACAGTCTTGTGTAATTATTAGTGTTGTTGTTGTTATTGTTTTGTTGTTGTTGTTTGTATAATAATAATAATAATAATTAGTAAAATAATATTAATAATAATAATAGTAATAATAATAATAGTAATACATGTATATACATGTAATAATTTTTTAAATTTTATTATTAAACAAACGGCAAACACAACATACCATGTTCATTAACACCTAATTAACACATAATTATAATCAATTACAGAAATAATAACTAATTAACAATAAAAAAATTAATAACTAAAAAGCTAACACGTTAATAATAATAATAGTAATAATAATAGTAGTAATAATAATAATAGTAATAATAATAATAGTAATAATAATAATAGTAATAATAATAATAGTAATAATAATAATAGTAATAATAATAATAGTAATAATAATAATAGTAGTAATAATAATAGTAGTAATAATAATAGTAGTAATAATAATAGTAGTAATAATAATAGTAGTAATAATAATAGTAGTAATAATAATAGTAGTAATAATAATAGTAGTAGTAATACAGTAGTAGTAATAATAGTAGTAGTAATAATAGTAGTACATGTAGTAATAGAAATAGTAGTAGTAGTAGTAGTAGTAGTAATAGTAGTGGTAGTAATAGTAGTAGTAGTAATAGTAGTAGTAGTAATAGTAGTAGTAGTAATAGTAGTAGTAGTAATAGTAGTAGTAGTAGTAGTAGCAATAGTAGTAGTAGTAATAGTTGTAGTAGTAATAGTAGTAATAGGAGTAGTAGTAATAGTAGTAGTAGTAATAGTAGTAGTAGTAATAGTAGTACATGTAGTAGTAATAGTATAGTAGTAGTAATAGTAGTAGTAGTAATAGTAGTAGTAGTAATAGTAGTAATAGTAGTACATGTAGTAGTAATAGTAGTAGTAGTAATAGTAGTAGTAGTAATAGTAGTAGTAGTAATAGTAGTACATGTAGTAGTAGTAGTAGTAGTAGTAATAGTAGTAGTAGTAATAGTAGTACATGTAGTAGTAGTAGTAGTAGTAGTAATAGTAGTAGTAGTAATAGTAGTAATAGTAGTAGTAGTAATAGTAGTACATGTAGTAGTAATAGTAGTAGTAGTAGTAATAGTAGTAGTAATAGTAGTAGTAGTAATAGTAGTAGTAGTAATAGTAGTAGTAGTAGTAATAGTAGTAGTAGTAATAGTAGTAGTAGTAATAGTAGTAGTAGTAATAGCAGTAATAGTAATAGTAGTACAGTAGACCCTCGCTAATCCGGACCCCGTTAATCCGAAACCTCGCTAATCCGAACGGCCCCCCCCCCCAAAAAAAAAAAAAAAAAAAAAAAAAAAAAAAAAAAAAAAAAATTAAAAAAAATTTCAAAAAAAATTAAAAAAAATTAAAAATTTCTTTTTTTAAAATTATTATAAATCGGCAAAGAATGGTGCAGGGGTGGAGAGGTATGTGAGGTCCATGCATGGTCAGGAAGGTGTGCGGCTGCAATTTAGACTGAGGACTGCATCAGCTGGGTTGTTAGAGGATAAGAAGAGATGTGGGATAGTTAGGGATGAGAGGTGTATAATGTGTGATAGTGGAGCAGGGGAGGATGTGGAACATTTCTTGTTGACATGCGGGGAATTTGAGAGGGATCGGCTGGTTCTGATAGATGAGGTACGCAGAATTGCAGGGGCAAGACAGTGGCTGGATGAATTAAGAAGAGTGAGTAAGGATGGCATTGCTTTTGGGGAAAGATGTGGAGGGAGTAAGTGATGCAGTGATGGAGGAGGTGGGTGAGTGTGTTATGTATTGGGTAGGGAAGTGGTGGCAGAGGAGAAAGGAATTGTTGTATGGTCAGCTGAGGAATGATCTTTGGTCCACTCCTGTCCCCCCCCAGCGGGACACTCGTAACTTAATATTGTGGATAATTTTATTAATTAAGTATTGTTGACTTTTTAAAATATAGATTGTTATTAGGTTAGTTACTAAATAGTTTCACACTGTGCTGTATTATATATGTGATGGCCTTAACAGGCTCAGCAATAGCAACATTAAATCATTAAAAAAAAAAAAATTGAATAATAATAATAAAAATTAAAAAAATGCGTGCCATTATTGACTTTGAACCTACCGCAAGCATGTCATAATGCTCGTCATAGATGCAGCTGCAGTGATATGGAGAAGAAAAGAGCACACAAGAGCCTTACCATTG